>QGOI01004379.1:0-34928 GCA_003313885.1 Boletus sp. MG55
GGTCATCGTGCGTGGGGGCTTCGGAACCTGCGACTGGTTCAGGAGCGACGTTGTCCTCCTTGATATCGGACTCATTGGGAGCCTGAGCAACGTCGGGAGCGTCGGGGATGGTGACGGAGCCTTCTGCGGGTGAACCTGGTGTTTTACTCTTGGTGCCGGTCTTGCGCTTTTTCCTTTGGGATTTGGATGGAGCGATGGGTGGAAGGGCGCCGGGGATGAGACGAGCGGATGCAATTTCGGACATGGTCGAGGTTGTGTTGAACGAGGCAAACGCGGCGAGGGGAATTTGAAGGGGGGTCGAAGTAAAATTCCCACGCTCCATGGCCAACGACGCGCTCGTCCGACACGCCGATCTCTCCTTCGTCGACGGCAACATCGTCGTCCTCGCAGGATCAGACTACTTCGTCGTACACCAGGGCCTCCTCGTACGCCACTCCCTCGTCCTCCGCGATCTCATCAACGCCATCGACCCCACCCCACACATCGACGGGCGTCCCGTCCTCCCTCTACCCGAGTCCTCGCGCAGCGTCGCGTACCTCTTGCAGGCGTTATACGACGGCATGTCCGTGTCATCCTTACGTCCTTCTTCCGCGTGCACCTTGACACTTTCTAGCTCCTTTCTGACGTACGACGAACCGGGCTTTGTCGCCGTCGCCAGTCTCCTCCGCGTCCTCACCACCTACAAGATCCACCGTATCCGCCACGACATTCTGCGCGTTCTCTCGACCTCTTGGCCACCGACCCTCTCCCAGTGGGAGTCCCGCGAATGTAGCGTAACGACCCCCGACGGCGTATACTCTCCACGCCCCAGTTTGCCCCATCCCGTGTCGGTAACCCCTTGTCATCACGACCACTAACTCACTACCATTCTCAATCGCAGAGAGGTCATCAAGTTGGCCAGAGACATCAACGCTCCGTCCCTCTTGCCCTCAGCCATGTACGATCTTTCTCGTTTTGCCCCCAGCGAAGCCGCGACAGGTGTCTTCAACGCCCAACTTGGCAACTACGTCCGTCTCGACGAATGCGATCTCCTTTGTGTTCTCCGTGGACGCGAAAATGCCGCACGCTACTTTTCCACCTTCATCGTGAACGAGCTGGAAGGAAGAACCCCCTCCGCGTGGTGTCTTCGTCGTAACGACCCAAATCCTTTAGCAAAGCGTGCCTGTCAAATTGCGTTCGAGGCCATCACCTTTGAGCTCCTTCGAGACATCAACGGAATCATCAGCCACCGCACGTCAGATCCATTGTATGCGATGTCCTCCGCCGAGGCGATGCAGACGAGGGAAGGCGCCCCCGAGGACAACCCTTCTACCATGCGAACATGCGAGATATGCCGTGCGGAATTCTCCTCCGCAGTCCTCGCAGCAAAGGAAGATTTTTGGCTGAAACTCCCTCTCTGGTTCGGCGTAGATGTACCAAAGTGGGGTTGATCATCATTTTCCATCTCATTGTATGACTCCCCACACGGCTGATGGCTCATGTATTTTCACGTGGTACGGCATAAAACAATCAGTATTTTGATGCGTGTCACCGACGTGATTTAACCTGGGCGGTCATGCAATTCAAATCTTTGTTCAACTCCTTTGCCTGCAAAGTGCTTCTTTGTTAAACACTCCGTCGTCATCCCCTCATGGGCTCAAACAGCCCGTCTCTTCAGAGCTGATATACCAAGCCTTTACCTACTGATAACATGATAGAGTCAGAAGAGGCCGCAGAGAACCAGCGGAGAGCCCCAGATCCAGAATTGTCACCAACCAGTGAAGAGTCAGCTTGGGCTGAGAGCGGCCAGGAAGAGCTCGACGACCATGACACCACAATGTATGTTTTATTATATTCCTCTGAGCGCATATACACTGGTCGGGCCAGCGAAACAATAGCGCAGATCGAACATCTTACACTGAACATACTGCAGCAAATCGTGGCGCCGCTCAAAAAGTCCCGACGAGATCTAGAATCTATTGTTCCAACGCAATCGCATGATGGCAAAGTTGAGATTCAAATCGCAGACAGACGGAAAGATACACCTGGAGGGTGAATACTGGTATCCGTCTTTTTCTATCCTCTATGATGGTAAACCCGTATCACGTAGATGCGCTTCTCGAGTTCTCCGCTTTCCTGCTCACGGTAAGAGCCCGAGTTCAAAGCCGATTGGTACGCGAAGGAGAATTCCGCCCACGTTAAGCACCTGACATACTAGCTGTCCACTAGCCCAGCTTTTACGGGTGATGAATTTTGCACACGAGGCCCTCAGCAAGGACCTCTCGCTAACCAAGCGGTAGGGGTCAGACCTTCCCAGAGTTCAGGTAACGAATTTCTAGGCCACAGTGATCTGTTCTACAAAGACGTCACACTATTTAAATCACAAAAGACAGTGGACAAGGTAAGCATAAGCCCCTACATAAATCCGATGACATCTGACCTAGGACAGCTCGTGGACGACCTCGCGGCGACCTTGGAGCTCGATAGAGCAGATTTAAACATAGTGATTATTCTGCCAGAAACCGCCTTTTGTGGCTGACCCCATGCATGTAGCGTGCCACCTCGAAAGGCCTCGTCTGCGGTAGTGGTCTCATTATACACCTACTGGATGGCCAAATTTTGCGAGTAAATGATTCTGAGGTACGCGTGGTCTCTCGCTTTCCCGTTCGATCGCGTCCATTGCTGGAATTAGGGCATGCTGATCCCGGCTGGAGAAGACATCGAACGATTCGAAGTCCAGTCCGATGTTAGTTGGGTTCTTGTGATTGAGAAGGAGGTAACTTACCATTTATCGAGCTCGATCATTATTGACGTATTGACACAATTTTTCTCTGGGCAGGCGGTCTTTCAGACTTTGTGCCGATTACAGTTTACCAGGTACCCGGGGCTACCTGGGTGTGGATTAATCATTACGGTAAAACGTCATACCTGTCTCTGGGATTGCACTCACTTCGCCCTTCAGGGTAAAGGGTATCCTGATATTGCCACTCGACAACTCGTGAAGACTTTATCAGACAACTTGCCAGACGAGTAAGCAGCCAGGATCGTTTTGTGCACGCCTAAAAGGTTTTCAGCATACCAATAATGGGACTGGTTGACGGAGATGCCTATGGTCTGGACATACTTTCAGTTTACAAATATGGTAGCAAAAACCTGCGACACGAGAACGAAAAACTCGCCGCGCATCGCATTCAATGGCTTGGAGTCAGAGCCTCAGAAATCGCAGGGTATGGGGTAGGTTGGTCCATGATATACCTTTTTAAACATTCATCGCAGCCTAAATATTCACTTGGATGCACTGATTCCTATCACGAAACATGACGAAAAAAAGGTAAGTCCTGTAGTTCTTGGTTGACATCGTAATCACTGTGCTAACCTGGCTGCAGGTCATGGCAATGCTACAACATCATGGAAGTAGTTTACCTGTGGAATGGAGGCATGAGGTCTCAGATGATTTATGCGGCGTTCTCTTAAACATTTCTCCTATAGGAAAGAACTTATGCGTATCATGCACACCAGAAGGAAGGCAGAAATCGAGATTTTGACTAGTGGTGGATCAGGAAGTCAAGTCGTCGAAGAACCTAGGGGGACATCCTGCCTTGTGAACTATATTTGTCACAGGATCCTTCATTTTGTAGAGATGTCCACAACACTGCCATGGAACCTAGGGTAGTTGACCAAGTTATGAAGCTGAACAAATATCTCTAGAGGCAGTGTAACTAAGCTATCTCCTCAGATGAAGACAAGAGAGTCGAAGGAAGGCAGTTCCTACCTGCACTATTCGACCGAGATTATTCCGCTGGTGGATATCAGTAATATATCGGTTGCATTGTTCGGTATTAGGGAGCTGGACCCCACTAGCACTATTGTAGAATTTAAAAGGTTGAGCGTGACATCGAAATCTATCGCATACGCACGGGCCATTGACGTGCAGGAGTGAAGATCGAATTCCTGCTTATTTATGTATCTAAACAAGCAGCTGGTCAATGTCTTGAGAGTTTGTGGCGCCAGATTGCTGCCAGGCAGTGCTAATATGATTTAGTGGTAACTTACGATTCCCAGCGATCATTCCATGGTCTCTCAAGATCTCAACACGCACCATGGCGCATGAGACGGTCGGATGGCTTCAGGAACACGAAAAATTCATGCTTCCTGTCTTGGAACCCATCTCATCATATTTCTCCATACCCCGGTTGGATGACAAGCCTCAAGATCCAATTGTCCAAACCCTACATTTACCCGCTCAATCTGGAACACCATCGTCTCCCCCACGGGCTCGTGCTAAAATACCTTCAGATGGATCAACACATGTTTCCAAGCTCGTGCTCACTCCGCTATGGAAAGAGGCATCACTCCTTCACCCTCAAGACATTGTGAGCATGGCTTTGGTTATAACTCGTGAAGTAATTTAGTGGGCATGATAGGATTGTTCCATGTCTTGGGATCCGAATCCTCCTTTGAACAATCGAAACTCTCCATTTTTGACCGAACAACATCCTAGCCTCTTGGGTTCGCTGCCGAATTTGTAAGTCTTGTGATATATTCCAGAAAGCAATACAATCAAAGAATCAGCGCCGATGACAGTAATTTAGGGCGCAGCCTAGTATGCACGCAAAGTCTACAAAAGTCGTCCGAATTGCGGAGAGCGATGTGTTTCGTTCCCTCCACTTGGTTGTACTCGGAACCTCATCGCCATTATACGTGTGGGACGTACACTCTCAATCATTCATCCGAGCGGTGTCTTCAGACGGGTCTGAGTTGTTGGTGGATGCCATGTCACGAAGGTTCGTGATCGTTTGGGTTCCCCGTATCCTGTAGTAACGTACCCTCAAAGTGTCTTGCAACGTTTTCTTGACCTTGGCGCTCTCGTACGTCGGTTAGATCAACTGATTCAGGACCTTCGTGGGAGGTAAGAACGTCATTCGCTCTTTCTACGACTTGGAAATACGAAGTTTGAAAATCTAGACGAGGGCGTACGAATACCACTGTGCATGCCTTTGCCCATGGTCTCTCGTCGGTCCTGATGTTTGTTCGAAACCGCTTATCGTGCGGACCGCTATCCCATGCCACAGGTTCTTCCGTGCACTGCCTTGCTACGGTGTGGTTTTACTACGCTGAGCTAGAGCAGGTCGTGATTTCCCTTGTCTCCATGTGCTCTAGGGTACGTCACAGCTAGCCCAATCCGCTCAATCGGCATCACCGTTCTCATTACAACGCTAGAACATGGACACCACACCTGACAGGTTTTCCGAGATTCCGAACTCTCCGGTCGACCTGTTGTCCCTTGTCTACGAAACTTTCGAAATGCACATAGAGCGCCACTCTCCTCGAGATATCACAGCTATCATGGCGTACATTCTATCAGTCTCATCCATGCCATACATTCACGCTCTCTGCAAGTTGTTGGCCTATGGTGAAGCTCGCACGATGTATACCATCACCACCGAGAAAACTCAACCCGTGGATCTTACATCTCAATTCGAAGGTGATGAGATAGAGAGCTCTTGGCGCGGTGAAGAGGGCAGCATCGATGCGGATGGTCCATTTCCGAAATTTATCCCAGAAAACTTGGCAAACATCCTCCCAGCGGCTCACAAATCATTGAGGCTACTTGAGGCCGCTAAACCAGAGCACCCTATTTTTTCCACCGAATTACCTTCCAAAGAAATCTCATGGATATGGGCGGAAGAAAGCATCAAGAGCCTGTGGAACGGGGTCGAAGCCGAGGACAGTCCTGTAACTCCGGCAACAAAATCGTCCCAATCTCGCCTAAATGATTCACAAACAGAACAGTCTCCTGGCAATGACGATCTGCTCGCGGGGTTCAGAGTCTTCGATTTGGAACCAGGATCCTTCTCTTCCTCAGAACGCGACTCTCGAGTTATCCTTGACGAACTCATGGTCAACTTTCCGAATCAATTACCAAATATCACACCAAGCCCTTCTCTCCTTTGCGAAGTCATGTTCACGCCTCTCCAGGATCATGCTGCATCCCTCTCCCGTGCGCTTTTGGCAGTGTTTCTTGATAGGTCTTCCTTTCTTTGTATTGATGCCCACCTGGAATTACTTCGCTCTCATATGCTGCTTACATCACATTCATTCAAGTCGCGACTCTCTGCCGCTTTGTTTTCCGACGCAGAAGATAGAGCGAGTCACAGTGTACAATTGTATAATCTCCTGCGATACAAGTCGAAAGGCACAACGCTACCTGGCCAATCTCACACCGGCCGTTGGCCCGTAGGATTGGCTCCCCTCCTTGTGACCAGAGATGCCTGGCCGCCAGGTGGTTCTGAGCTCAGTTTCCTCCTCCGGACCGTCATAGTCGACTCTCAGCAGAACAATCCACTAAACGGGGAAAGTTCTACATCTGATTTGGACGGTGCACGTCGTGTAATGGGCGAAGCAGAATATCACTTGGGTTTCGCTATACGCGAGCTCAGTGGGAGGGGACACGAACGATGGCTTGATCCTCTCTGTAAGTCATGATTTATTCAATCTGGAGTACGACTGATCTAGAAATTTACAGCCATTGAGTACGCCTGACTTTCTCTGAGATTTTGCCCATATTCACATGCAACAGAGCGTTAGACTTCTTATATCTCGATTACAAGGTCCCACAACCCCTGCAACCGCTCATTCCGACGGCAGTCCTATCGAAGTACCAGAGGATCTTTGCGCTCTTGCTCCGTTTGACGCGAGGTGAGTTGACCGGTATTTCTATGCTAAATGGCTAACTTGGCATAGTCGAGTGTGCGATTCGCTCCGTTTTCCGCTTGACACGCACGACCGCACTTCCTCTATTTCCAACACTCTCGTCTTCTCGTGCATTACTGCTACATTTCCGGTTCGCAGCACACTCGTTTCTCAGCACGCTTTCTACGTATATATACGATACCGCCATCGGAGGCAATTTCGATGCATTTTTGTTGCGCATCACGGCTTGTCGGGAGACTCCTGATGCACCGAGCAGCTTCAGAGACGTCTTTGCCCTTGCGGATTGTCACTCATCTGTTCTGGACGATATACTCAGCGCTTGCCTCCTAAGATCGACTCAAAGGGCTGCTGGCGATCTTTTGCGAGGGACGTTGGAGGTTGTTCTCGAGTTTTGTGTCCTGGTGGGTGATCTAAAGGATGCCCGGATGGCAGAGTATCAAGCATCACCCGTGCTGGATACACTCTATGCTTCTTTCCGCAAGAAGGTGTCTACATTGGTCAGTCGGTCGGTGTTCGCCAGCATGATCATGATTTGACCTGATGATCAGATGCGGACGTTGGAAGCCATGCTAGAAAAGCATGGAAAAGGTCGGGGTGCGGAACAACTTCAAGTTGCATATCCGGAATGCCGGGAGTCTGGGGTGCCGCCAGGTGGGGTGGATGCACTTCGACATCTCTTGACATGCTTGAACCACAACGATTGGTGGACTCGGACTCGTTGAAGGTGTCATTGCAAGCGTGCGACCATAAATTACATTGATATGTGTAACACTCCAGATACCGTGCATGTATAAATCTAAAAAAGCATTGGCTAAACATTTCCTATAAGACCTAACAAGGAGCATAAACTAGAAACGGCTACAACGATGATGGTAATCGTACAAGCGTGAAAAAAATCAGCCCTTGAACTTGAAAGCATCATCCAGGAGATCCGATGGATCCCGTATGGAAGATGGAATCGGAGTCATGTCTTTAGTCGTCCGTCTGTTCTCCCGAATCCATATTGTACACACTTCCTCTTCTCGTGGATCCGGATTGTGTGATGTCGCGTCCAAGCCCAAGCCCCGCAACACCTCTTCGACGCGAAGAGAATCGACCAATTTGATTTCTTGACATGATGCAGCACCCTTGCTCGGTGATCCAAATGACGCCGTTCGACCGACTCCGCGACGACCAGACTTTGATGGGGAAAGGATCGTCGAGCAAGGAACCGATGACGATACGAGGCCAGACGTCTCTAGCACGCTCACTAGGTCGGAGAACTCGCTACGAGAGACTGGCGTGAAAATCCCATGTTCGGAGCGTTGCAGGATCGTGGCGTAGTACGTGTAGAGTTGGGGAAGCTCGAGAATGCGAAGCTTGGAATTGGAGCTCGAGCGCTTGGTGGGGGTCCTGAGAGGGGCATTCGAAATGGACGATAGAGGAAGAGCAGCGTCCTTTCTCTTCGAGGCGAGGACGATCGCAAGGAGAACTAATCTTGATTGTAAGCCCAGGTTCCGAACCTTGACAACTGTCTCGCTGTTGCTGGATTGGATGGCGGCGTGTGGCATTAAGGAATTAGAGTAAGAACTGGTGGAAGGCAGGTACGCCTTGAGTGCGGCCAAAATGTAGTTTGGTGTGATGGCGGGAACAGGAGTCTCCAGAGGATTTTCGACAGCGGTGGTGGAGGACGAGACGGCAAGGTCTATTGCACCTCGAAGGACCTCGAAAAGCGTCCTCACGTCACCGGTCTGAGAAGCGACTTTTTTGGAAAGCAAGGTCAGGGGACCAGTAGGCAAGAATTTGTTGAGTTGCTCAGAGGTTTCAGCGTCGGACAACGGTGATAGACGCGCGTGTAAGACTTCGAGCAGTTGGGAAGCCGTGTATGCGCCGAAGTGGAGGGTCAAGACATTTGCTGCCTCGTCATTGGACAGACTTGCGGAGACAGGGAGGGTATGCGTGTTTGCTATGCCAATGATGCGAACGGAAGAGGAGTGCTTGCGAGCAAACGAGAAGATGGCGGTAAGAGCATGGGGCGATTTTGCAATATGATCGAGCTCGTCGAGGACAACGAGACTGTGAGAAGTGCGTCAGCGCGCGTGGGATGATGACAAGGGAAGTCGTACCATCTTCGCTCCTGTGAGGCTAGTATTCTGTCTAATAGTCGCTTGCCCTTTGCCTTTGGGCCTTTGGTCCTTTTAACCAACGTAGAATTATCGATGTTTTCGCAGAGACAATCCCAGAGATCGTCTACGCTGTTCAAGGCCATGCAATTTACTGTGACGACTTTGAGATCCTGGCAGTACTCGAGCTCAGCAAGAACGGAGTTGACGAGGGCCGTCTTTCCGGTTCCAGGAGTTCCGGAGATGAAGAGAGACGACTTGAGCGGCTCGTCGGAACGGCTGGTCATTCGGGCAGACGCGATGAATTTCGTGATCACGTCGCGTTCGGCAGACCTGCCAGCGATGGTGAAGGTGCCGTTGCAGGTCGACCTAAGCAACGCGCGAACGCGAGCGTGTATGGGGAGAAGCAAGACGGGGGGCATGGAGGGCGGTGAGGAGGCGCAGGGAGACGTTCAATTCAGAGAGGCCATGCTACACAACAACGCGTCAACAACACGTCTCGATCATGTGTAGCATTCCCACACCCAAAATGGAGAAGTAGGTTCTTGTTCAACTTGTGATGATCTTTGGAGTTAGACACCGCCCGTAACCTCAAAAAATGATTCCGCAGACCAGTGCACAGAGCATCCTCTTTCTGCTCCTCTCCCAGCTCCGTCGTTCAAGTTGTCGTGACCACGATGCCCTTGGTCACTACTGTGATCGATGACAAGTCCCCCTTGATCTCGTATGACGCCACATGGCTCTCCGGTTCATCTTCGGGTGACCAATTGGCCTCCAAGTATCGTCTTCAGATACATTGCTCAACCTGGTGGCTCATTTCTCTTGACAGCTATTATCTCGGTACATTCACAATCAATAATGTAGCAGACGGCTCCGTAACCCTCAACTTCAACGGGACGGCCGTCTGGGTCTACGGCGCTAACCGGCAAAATCATGGTAGTTACACCGTACAAGTAGACAGCGCAATATATTCGGGTTTCAATGGCGCCGGGAACAATTTATTCCAGCAGTCACTCTTCAATACATCGACGCTCAGCCAAGGGATGCATACTTTAAAGTTGACAAACACTGCAACCGGAGGCCTTTACGTGGACATTGACATGGTCAGTCAAACCCCCCGTTCTATGATTAAACGCCTAATGTCCCATAGATCGTGTGGCAGTCGGAAGTTGGAAATACGAACGATCAGTTGGTTCCCGAAATAGTTCAAGACACAGATTCCCGCTTCCAATACCAAGAACCGGCTTGGGACACGACCTCCAGCTCCCTCAACTTCAACCTGTTCTACAATGGTACTGGACAGTAAGTGACGGCAACTTAACAGTTTCACCGGACTCATCGCATCGACCGTCTTAGCGCCACGGAAACGTACGATGCGAGTGTCGCACTCACATTTACAGTGGGGTTCTCTTCCTTTAGATCCGTCGTCAATGACTGATGCTACTGTACAGGGCACGCTTGTCGTTTAGCATATCGTCACGCAGCTCTGACAAATTTATCAGGCGAGGCCGTAACCCTTTTTGGGACCTCAGGGCCTTATAATGGACCATACTCGGTTCAATTGGATGGTGGCCAGGCTGTGACCTATAATGCAACGAATGCTTACCCTACCAACTACGGGGTTGTGATTTATCATGCCGATAACCTTGGCTCCGGCTCACATCAGATCGTTCTTACCAACCTCCCTGCCGGAAGTGGGCAAGCCCTTAGTATCGATTATGCACAGTTGTGGACTCTAGCCAAGTACTTTTCCATGAATGCCGTGATTCGTTCACCGTATTGACCAGGCTTATGCTCTACAGCACTACTTCTACTGGCGGTGGTGGTACCGCGGGTTCGACCAACTCTGCAAGGTGTGCTCTAACTACTCATGAATACTTCTCCGTCTCACATCATTGAAGTACTGGCAGTGCCTCCCAGAAGTAGGTGATATAGAAACATAGTAAATGCGGCAGCTGGCTTACTTCATTATGCTAGCAACCTCAGTTCAGGAGCAATTGCTGGCATAGTTGTCGCAGTCGTGGCCGCAGTTCTGGGTGCAGGAGCTGCCATATTCTTCTATAGGCGTTGGAAATCCGCTTTGTCCACTCAAGACGGCCTTTATCGACCTTATACTCCCCTGCAACGACCTCCGGAGTCGTCCATAGTGGCTGCGACTGGCTTTTCTCCGTCGTTGGAGACTAGGAGCAACGGGACCATATTGCGAAACGATATCTCGGTCCAGGCCTTTTCTGGGAGGGCTCAGCAGCCAGATAACAATTATGCAGCTCAATATGACGGAGCCGCCCCTCTATCCTCCGGTTTCCGTGACTCCCGAAGTATCATTGACGCAGAGAATTCACCAACCCGGTCCTCAGTAGACGAGGTGCGCTAATATTGCCTCAATAATCACTCCAAGGATGTTGAATAAGTTTCTACGTACAGGGTTTGGGACGGAGGCCTCTCCCCGAAGCTCCCGGAGGGGGTCTGTCACTGTCCGCCGAATTTCCAAAACTTGTCGGTGTGCGACGTGGTCAGAGCATTGGTCACAGTTCCACTGCAATGAGTGATGTTCCCCCGGACTACAGCCAAGCAATTGGGAACGTGGCTACCTCGCATGCATAACTATTGCCGTGCGCGACTTCGCGGTAGTTATCACCTCTATCAATCAGCTTTTTTGTCCCACCAACGCACGAACGTTGAATATCACATTATATCCTTGGTTATGTGCCCTGTTGTTGTGTGCCGATTACCCACTGCGGATCATGGTTATAAATACCCATTTTTCATGTCACTAGTTTTCGTCTGTACTGCCATGTGATGATGTTAGTGTGGATATACAGTATGGCATCCGGCATCCGGCCCGGGAGATTCAGAGCTTCAACATCATTCAACGTTACAAGCTCCACCTTCAACCTAGGTGCAAGTTGGTTTTCACTTCCGTCACGGATCATTTCAGACACATCACGGATGTTGGATGATTGGTCCCACACACTCCTGCAGACTGATCCTATGAGGATTTACCGCGCCAAAAGAGACGCTGCGCATCGGACTGTCACATCCAAGTACAACATCCTTGGGTTCATATCCTCAGGAACATATGGCAGAGTCTACAAAGCGCAGAGTGTTGAGTCCGAGAGCGTCATGTACGCAATCAAAAAATTCAAGCCGGACAAAGAAGGGGACGTCGTGACGTATACTGGCATCAGTCAGAGTGCAATTCGGGAGATTGCAGTAAGTTTCTACCCTACCCTGTTGATGACGCCTGCGGCCACGACATGCTGTGACAGCTCAACAGAGAAATATCTCATGAAAATGTCGTTGCCCTCAAGGAAGTCATTTTGGAAGATAAATCCATCTACATGGTCTTCGATTATGCCGAGCATGACTTTCTGGTACGTTCCGTATATTGGGCAGATGTTAAGCTCGAGTGCTTGAGCTGATGATCTACCTTGTTCACAGCAGGTCATCCACCATTACTCTCAAACCCTCCGCATCCAGATCCAATCTCAAGTCCTCAAATCCTTGGTTTACCAACTTCTAAACGGCCTCGTCTATCTACATTCCACGCATATTCTGCATAGAGACCTCAAGCCCGCTAATATACTCATTACTGCTTCAGGGACCGTCAAGATTGGGGATCTCGGCCTCGCTCGCCTGATTCACAAGCCTTTACAACCCCTTTTTGCAGGTGACAAGGTTGTTGTCACAATATGGTACCGTGCTCCCGAGCTGCTCATGGGCGCAAAGCACTATAATAAGGCGATTGATTGTTGGGCGGTCGGCTGCGTTTTCGCAGAACTTGCAAGTTTGCGACCAATATTCAAGGGCGAAGAGGCAAAGCTGGACTCAAAAAAGAATGTTCCATTCCAGAGGGATCAACTTCTTAAGATCTTCGAGGTTCTTGGTACACCCGTTGGTGAAGAGTGTTTTTGTGCCTGAGGAGATTTTGGTCTTTAACCCACCTTTCTTCAAAGAAAAGGACTGGCCTGGTGTTTGCGATATGCCTGAATACCAGAATATGAAACGACTTGATGTGTATGTGGACGAACGAGCAGTTGGGCAACCTGTACTGACTTCAACCCCCCTCAAGGTATCAAAACCGCCTAGCAGAGTGGTGCCAGTCACGAATTCGATCGCAGCAAGGACACGACTTGCTCCGTCAGCTATTCGCATATGATCCCGACAGACGGTTGACTGCCAAAGAGGCCCTAGGTCATAGGTGGTTCCAGGAAGATCCTCGGCCCACACGAAAGTTAGTAAGACGAACGTCCCTTTCTTCCGTCCCCTCTCCCGGTGCTCATGTCTCCTCCTGATGATTGACAGTGTGTTTCAATACGTGCCAGCCCACCAAATTCCACCTCAGCGACGAATCACTCAGGATGAGGCACCTTCGATGATGGGTGTCCCTGCGCCAACGCAGCCTCAAACACAACCGCAAGGTCCTACAGCACACGGACATGGTCAGGGTCAGCATTTGTCACAGCAATCGAAGCCTGGTAGCACGACGAGTTTCGCAAGCGTTAGCGCTGGGGCTCAGGGTGCTATGCAAGGTTACACCACAGTTCAGGGTGGGTCTTCCAGGAAGAAAGCTAGACTTGGATGAGCCTGTAGTGAGCGCTGTAAAATATTTTTCATACACCTATTGACCATGGTATGATGTCATTGGTATCTTGACGTGGCGGGGACTTTTCGGATTGGTTTCGGATTGATTTTTTGTTTATCGATAAGTTGGATGGATGTGTACTAGCGCAAGCTCGTAAAACGTCCGCAGAATATTTAGAACCATTCCACCTGAATTCCACGCGTTATGTGTTCGATTAATCTATTAATCTATCTCCTAAGGTGTATATATTACGAGTCGCAGATAATCTTTATCTCCTTATTTTACTACAATATTTTGTTGAATCCTGTGCTGGGCTTCGCTTGCAACCAGCCATTTCTGTGACACAACGTTACATTACAATCACAAAGCGCAAAGCTTTGTGTGATGGCAGGAGCCAACTCGCAAAAAAATGGGCTTTGGTCCCCCGAAATTCTTTGTTACTTCGTAGCCGGAGGCATCGCAGGTGCTACATCTCGGACTGTTGTGAGTCCACTTGAAAGGCTCAAGATCATACAGTGAGTGATACTTCCACGTCTGCCAAACTTTGTGGTTTGCTTTCTGACGACAGCTTCAATGTGAAAAATTTAAGGCAAGTGCAGCCGCGTAGTTCCGATGGCCAGTACAAGGGAGTCTGGCGCAGCCTTGTGAGAATGTGGGAGGAAGAAGGTTTTGCAGGCTTTATGCGAGGGAATGGGATCAACTGCTTGCGGATAGTGCCTTATAGTGCCGTGCAATTTACGACTTACGAGCAGCTAAAAAAAGTTAGGTTCCCCTACTCTCTTGCAGCTCGACAACTAAACCGCGGATAGTTTTTCACTCGCCATGGGTCTAAGGAACTTGATACCCCGACACGGTTGATTAGTGGTGCACTAGCTGGCATTACCTCAGTTTGTGCGAGGCGTTCTCGTTCCCCTTAACTCTGACGCTCAAGGTTAATTTTAGGCTCGACATACCCTTTGGACCTTGTGCGTTCCCGTTTATCCATCGCCACGGCCAGCATATCTATGTCACCTTTGACGCCATCCGGGAACTCTACCTCTACCTCTACCTCTACCGCATCGAGCTCTACCCCGAAGGCACGTTATTCAAAGGCAGATCTATCAGTATTTGGTATGACCCTCAAAATCATGCGCGAAGAAGGCGGTGTCCGTGGACTGTATCGCGGGCTCGTTGCAACGGCAATGGGAGTTGCTCCGTACGTTGGGATCAACTTTGCAACATACGAGGCCCTGCGTGGTATCATCACGCCACCGGCTCAAAGTAGCATCCCTAGGAAACTGATGTGCGGTGCTCTAGCCGGTATGGAGTCGTTCATGCTGGATTCCTGATTGTACTCGACGTGCACATTCTACAGGGTCTATTGCGCAAACGCTGACGTTCCCATTCGACGTCCTGAGAAGGAAGATGCAAGTTGTGGGGATGCCGGGTGGAGGGATGGGATATCAATACAGTGGAGCCATGGATGCACTGAGGATAATCATCCGCACGGAAGGGTTCCGTGGGCTATATCGTGGCCTCTGGCCCAATTTACGTGAGTCTGTCAAGATTGAAGGCGTACCTTGCTGACGGGCCAACGCTTGACAACCGGATCATAGTGAAAGTCGCGCCTAGTATAGCCATGTCCTTCTTCACCTACGAGCTAGTGAAAGACCTTCTTATTGCACCATCCTGATCAGTGATAGTGTATCACCACCAAATCACCACCATTCATTCCTATGTGGGAGGATTTGTACTCTATTCGGGTCTAGACTTGTAGAAATTTGAAACAGCCTGAGATATAATAATAAATAATTTCAATTATTTGCGAATGCAAAAATAGTGTTTGGCGTGATGTCCAAAATGGGTGTTGCAAGGCTAACGTGTTATTGCATTGTGAACGTCGTTCCACACGACGAGCAGCGCCTCGTGTACGTGTCCGCTCTTTCTTTCTTGTTTGTGCCAGCCACCGGAAAAGTATTTGATGGTCTTCACTATCATCACCGTGAAATTGTAACCAACCGTTCCGTTGCATTTGCTCCCAGGATCTGTATGGTGAGTTCGCTATCCCTGAATCACATCTGCCATCCCATGCACGTTCGAGGCCTTGCTGTCACTGCATTGTATTCTCTACTTGCGCCTTCCTTCCTATGCGATGATTCGTACTGACGGCTTTAAACGTTCTCCGCTGTAGCACCGTAATTATCTCATTTAGCTGATCCTCGAGTTCATATCTTGCTTGGCTTGATCTGCCTAGCTGCTCCCGTCCGAGCCAGAAAACCACCGGTTCAGCCAGGATTACCCATGGTCCAGAACGAGCAATCATTCTCCACGTTTTCGGCCTCACTTTCGTCCTCGTTTTCTTCGTCCGTTGCCTCGTCCATGGTGCCACCTGCAACACCCCCCTCCTCTTCAGCCATCTCATTCGCCGATCAACTCCCTTCACCCCCTTCCACCACGTTCAAGAGTATCTTTGGTGTACCTGCTTCCAGCCATCATCCTCATTCCTCCTCTTCCACACCTTCCATGGGTCAGGTTGTCAGCCGGCCTCAGGTCAATACTGCATTGTCGCCGTCATCAGCTCCCTCTTCTCTGAATGTTTCGGCATCGCATACTGGGAGTCGGTTCAAACGCGCTTTTACCGGGCGTCGGCAAAAATCAGACATTGTAGTTCTACCCTCCCCAAGACTCGATACGAGGAAGGAGCTGCAAACTGACGAATCCCTGCATGGGTCAACGAGTGCTGCACCACGTCAGCTTGGAGCAAAGCAGCTTACGCTCCAGCTTGCGCAACATGTCTTCAATAAGAAGTCTGCGCCTGCATCCCCTGCGCTGAGTGGTCTCAGTCTACCACCTCCGCCTCCACCACCTAAGCACGCCCACCAGCCGATCCTCTCGCCATCACGCCTCACGCCAATTAACACCAATATCGATAAACGCATCTCCGTCATTACGACGTCTAGTCCCATTGCGCCAGCACTAGATTACATGAGGAAGAGCGATGAACATCTGGAGCAGGTCGCATCAAAGGAAAACGAAAGGAAGGATATCGAGAGGTCAGAATCCAAGGATGTTCGCAGGAAAAGCGATTCCACCTTGAGCCTTCGTACCATCCGCGCCACTTTAGGGAACAAGACGCCTCGCCCAGTTTCGCTTGCGGAGTCACTACATTCCACTCATACCATCGTACCTATGAACAAACGCCTAAGTGCGCTGATCACAGATGCGGAGTACGTCATGGCCGAGGAAGAGGATGGGGCAAGAAATGACGAAAAGGGGCGAGCGGTTAGCCGTTCTTCTCCAGCATCGTCGTTGCGACTCAGAGATAGGAGATCTCAATCTCTCAATTTCGGTCCTCCTCTTTCATCGATGATATCTGGCCCCACCGTTTCGAATGCAACGATGAGTCTGGAGGCGGTAACAGTCACTCTTCCTCGATCGGCATCGGAAGGACGTGAACGGGAGCGCCTTGTCACCAGGGAGTTGGCCACAACGACTTCTTCTTCATTGCCTTCGAATACTCCCGTGGATGCTGTAATGCGACATGCTAGTGCCATCTCCTCCTTAAACCAAGTCTCCCATTCAGCTACCTCGCGGATCGAACGAACTTTGCCGGACCTTCCAGATGCTCCACAAAAAGCTACATCACCGCCACAAACCCATATTCCACATCCATCATTCCGTCAGACAGCCATCAGCATGACATCAGGATTTGCCCCTGCCGCTGGGCTTGCACGACGTGCTGTGGAAAGAATGGGTCGGGCTTGGGGTTCGAAAAGCTCGTTTTCAAGTCCTCTTGCTTCGCCGCTTGGTGAACCGTTGTCCAATGGCCGCACTGGACCACCATCTCGTGCAAGTTCAAGTCACTCAGAGTCCCCTCATCACGGACACGGCAGGAAGGGTCGCCACAATCCACAGACGCCATCTATTTGTTCCATTACCTCATCTTTATCCGATCACGAGGGACCACAGCTCGGCAAACGCCTCCGAGGTCCGGTTCGTGTACCACCCTCGGGAGGCGTTGTTGGCGGTTTGGTCTTCGGAAGGGAGCTCAAAATTTGTATGGAAGAGACTGCCATGGACTCTGTTCTGAGTATCCTCCACACGCAAAACGTGGCGCACGATGGACAAGAGCTGGACATCGTGGACCAGTGGAGTCAACCTTCCGCACCATTAGAAAGCCGCTATGTTCCTGTGTTGGTGGTCAGATGTGCACAGCATATTTTTGAGTGGGGTGTCCAAGAGCAAGGGCTTTTCCGGTACGCAGTGCAAAGGCATATTTTTACGTCACGCATATTCATTGTTTGCTTAGTGTCAGTGGTCGTTCATCCCATATAGCCAAGCTACGTGCTGAGTTTGATACTGGTAAGTGTCGGTGAGTCGTAGCCTGGATGCAAGATTGATTGCTCTAAACACAGGGGCCGATTTTGACATCGTGCAATCGAATCCAGGAGACTTGGATCCTCATGCGGTCGCTTCTGTATTCAAAGCTTACTTACGGGAATGTGAGCGGCTTGGTTCTTTTTTGGTGTTGCATGTGACTGACATATCAATTTGAGTGCCTGAGCACATCCTGACAAACCAATTGATGCCCTACTTTGATACTGCCATGGCCTCGGAGCGGTTGATTAATAACATTCAGGATCCACCCCCACCGAATAACATCCAGGGGCTTCGGAAACCCCCATCACTCTCAACACTTGGCATGCCAAACTTCGGTGGAGCCCATCCTCCATCCGAATCGCTACGCAAAGCTCTCTCGTCTCTCATATCGCGCTTGCCACAGGAAAACCGCGATTTACTTTTGACGGTGACGGAGGTTATCAATCACACCGCCAAGAGGAGCTCAGAGACGAAGATGCCGCTCAGCAACTTGTTGCTCGTGCTGTGTCCTACTCTGAGTATGAACCCATCGCTGTTACAAGCGCTATGTGAAAGCCAGGGTATCTGGAGTGGCGTCCATCAACGCAAGGAAGTGCTTGACCTGGACGCGATTGCGGGAGAAACCGGTCAATCCATTGCCTTTTCGGAAGTGTGTGCCAAGGTTGAAAATGCTGTCGACACCGACCCCCAGACAGCTTCGCACCTCAGACCATCGAGCGAAAGCAAGCGCTTTGTTCGTCCCCTACCCAGCCTTCCTACCACTGATGGATCGACTTCTATTCCATCCTCCTTGTCGACCGGCGAGCCTTTAGGACTGCCCATCCGCGTTAACGCTCATGATAGAACTTCCCGTGTCCCACTTGACACTGAGACATCGTCATCATCATTCTCTACAACGGACGATAGCTCGTCGATTTCCCATTTATCGCAAAGTGGCCGCCCAGTCACCCCCACATCTTTGAAATTCAAGCTAGCCAACCCATACTCCCCACCTTCCCTGTCATGTTCAACAGATTCTTCATCTGTTCCCTCGTCATCGGGGTCACCTATGCAGTTGGTCAAACCACTAATACTTGTGGATGAGTGTATCGAACAACAGTCCTCTAATTCTCCCCATTCCCCTGACGTCGCGGAACCTATTCCTCTCCCGATCCCGAGTTTGCTGCCCACGCGAACCCTTCCGGAACCTCAGTTCCAATTCCCCGGACCACGGGACAGTGTCCCCCGAAATCCACTCATGCATCGTAAATCCACCCCCTCCCTTTCTTTTTCTTCTTCTATCTCGGGAGAAGCCCGGTCAGCTTCCATAGCTACTCGTGCGAGACGATTGAAGAAGCCTTCGTTACACCTGCTCTTTTCCAAACATTCTGCCTCTCCCATTTCATCACCTATGACACATTCGCCGGTGGTTGCCGGTCCACCTGTGACACCACAGGAGGCCGGTTTACGGTCGTCTTCGACGTCCGGGTCCTCTCCGGATTCTATGGTTACAGCTCCGCAGTCGTCCCGATTTAGCTACCCACCAGTATTGAATACGGCGATTGACGAGTCTTCAATTTCTCTTGCGTTAGGCATTGAAGATGATGGGGAAGACTGTGTCACTTCCGTCGGACATGCCACGGAGAATGGTCAGAAGGGATCGCAGGAATCCACGGGGCCTGGTAAACCTCGTCGCCGTAGTCTCCCAAGGAAAGATGCCGAATTCCGTCACTTGGACGTCACTCTCCCGGAAGACGAACAATATGGGGAATATAACTGGACGCAGAGCGTATTGATGGCAGCTGGAGAGCCAAGATGGTGACAGGGCTTATTTGCCAATGGACGGACTTCGACGTATGGACATGATCTGCAGGCAGGTCTCTACATAATGCTCATAAATCCTCGCAGCTTTAATTAGTTTGGTCATTTCGACTCTATTCGAATATATACCCCCCTTTTTTTCCTACCTACTCGGGCATTTATCGATGGTATATACTGTTGGTTTGCAGATTTGGACATGACGTCAGATAAGGTCTAGCCTGAGCCCAGATAAGAATGGGCCTGGCAGCGGTGAACATTGTCGGTCACTTTTTTTCTTTCATTGAATCATGGCTTCTAGTTCGGCCAGAGCGATACAAGAGAAACTCTTCAGAGGTGTCGATGACTCTAATGGTCCAGAATCTAGCGACTCACTGGCAGACTCTCGTGACCACCGTCTCACCATACAGATTCCCAAATCAGCCTCAGCATCGAAACCAGAGCCCCTTCTAAACGTCTCAAAGGCGAGCCCACATGGTCCAAGCGGGTCAGATGGAGACACCATTCAAAAGAGCTACCGCCAACGATTAAATGATAGCTTGGGCGTCAACTACCAAGGTGTAGAGAGACACCGTCTTCAACAAGATGATGCTCGGCTTCGCCATTGGAAACGATGGGGTCCGTATCTCAGCGATCGACAGTGGGTAAGCCTAACGTAGCAGCGGCCGCCATGTTTTGATACTGATCAGATGCTCCAGGCAACGGTCCGAGAGGACTATTCGGAAAATGGTGACGCTTGGAGTCATTTCCCTCATGAACACGCACGATCGCGCGCCTATCGATGGGGCGAGGATGGCATCGGCGGTATCTCGGATAATCATCAACGACTTTGCTTTGGACTTTCCTTATGGAACGGCAAGGATCGTATGTTGAAGGAACGTCTTTTTGGCGTCACAGGTCATCAAGGAAACCATGGCGAAGATGTCAAGGAGCTCTATTATTATTTAGACTCGACACCTTCTCACTCCTACATGAAATTTTTATACAAGTACCCCCAACGCAAGTATCCTTACGAAGAGCTCGTGACAGAGAATGTCCATCGGGATCGAAATGTGGCAGAGTACGAGATCATTGACTCTGACGCCTTTGAGGACGACCGGTATTGGGATGTCTTTATGGAGGTCTGTGTCTTTTGCTCTCACTTACGGTCACTCTGAATCATATATCGCAGTACGCTAAAGATGAAGATGACCCGAACAACCTTTATGTGCGGATCACCAGCTACAATCGTGGTCCAGAACCCGCATCCCTTCATATTATCCCTCAATTATGGTTCCGCAACACATGGTCGTGGCCCGCTTCCAAACCTCCAATGCCATCCCTCGCTGGCTCGGTTACGGAGAACAATATCCAATATATCAAGATTAGACACCCAGCTATGGAGAGGTACTTTATGTGCTGCTTACCCTCTCCACCGCCCGTTAATGCGGAAGGCGTATTCGTCACGGATGAGGATGTCGTTATTCAACCTGAACTCATCTTTACGGAGAATGACACCAACTTCCGCCGTCTTTATGGAGGGAAAAACACGTCGCCGTATGTCAAGGACGCTTTTCACGACCATATTATCCCGTGGCATCGACCTGTCCCCGAGTCGACTTCTCAAGGAGATGATCACGAAGGGACGCTCCGCGCGCACGAATTTACTTCACAGCAATCTCCTTTTGTCAACCCAGAAAAAAGAGGCACGAAATCTGCGGCACATTATATTTTCCAGAATGTCCCGGCCAACGGTGGGTGCGCGGTTGTGCGCATAAGATTGACTCCGCAATCTGTTTCGAAAATCTCCAACTTGGACGACGAAGTTGCGTTTGACGGAGTGATAGAGGAACGACGCGAAGAAGCAGACGAGTTCTACAACTCGCTTGTATTCGGCCCGATGAGCGACGATTTCAAGCAAATAATGAGGCAAGCCCTGGGGGGCATGTTGTGGACGAAACAATATTACTACTTCATACAGAAGGAGTGGATTGAAGGTGACCCTGCACAACCCCCACCACCCCCCAGACGTAAAGATGTTCGCAATAAAGTACGGCCTCTAAATCGGTTACTATTCCGAATTAATCCCCTCTTAGGATTGGCGCCATATGCACATCGACGATATTCTTTCCATGCCCGACAAGTGCGTACCTTTACAATACTGTATTTTACAACTCTGATAAGTGATTTGCCTAGGTGGGAATACCCATTTTTTGCCGCCTGGGATACTGCCTTCCACTGCATACCACTCGCCGTCGTTGATGCCGCCTTCGCCAAGAAGCAATTAGATTTGTTGACTAGGGAGTGGTACATGAAGCCGGACGGACAGATTCCCGCGTATGAGTGGAATTTCTCGGACGTGAATCCACCTGTACATGCTTGGTGAGTGCGGTTTCTACTTAATTTCTTCACACTATTGATTCGGCGACTCCAGGGCGACATTTAGGGTATTCAAGATAGAACGAAAGCTCACAGGACGTGAGGATATACCCTTTTTGGAGAGGGTTTTCCAGAAGCTGCTGCTCAATTTCACCTGGTTCGTCGCGTGCGTTCACGGGATGTTCAGTTAATCACGGTTATCTATGCAGGTGGGTAAATAGAAAGGACTCCGGGGGACATAATGTCTTCGAGGGAGGTTTCCTTGGGCTTGATAATATTGGCGTTTTCAATCGTTCCGAGCCGCTTCCAACAGGGGGGAATTTACGTCAAGCGGATGGCACTGCTTGGATGGCATTTTATTGTTTGAATATGTAAGTCTAAGGCGATATGTCGTTGCTAGTTTCTTGATGGTGTCTAGGTTGAATATTGCCCTCGAGCTTGCGAAGCATAATGCAGTGTATGAGGACATCGCCTCCAAATTCTTTGAGGTATGTTGAATTGTTCATGGAAGTTCCACTTGCCTGACCAACTTCAGCACTTCATCTTTATCGCTGATGCTATGACATACACGTCAGGAGAAAATGAGCTGAGCCTTTGGAATGAGGAAGACGGGATGTATTATGATGTCATTCAATTCGGCCCCGGAAACGCGATCCAGTTGCCTGTGCGCAGCCTTGTTGGCCTCATTCCCCTTTATGCAACCCTTGTTCTCGAGCCCGCCGTGCTCAGGCGATTTCCAGGTTTCAAGAAGCGTATGGAGTGGTTTATCGATCATAGACCCGAAGTCTCAGCTCGGAATATGGCAAATATGAAGGGTAACGTGATAGTCCTCATCTCACCCTTGGTGTTCTCAGTACTTTCTAGTCAGTGGTAAGGGCGAACGACGTCTGCTTGCGCTTGCCAGCAAGGAGAGGCTTGTCCGCATTCTAGAGAAGATGCTAGATGAGAATGAGTTCTTGAGTGAATACGGTATTCGATCGTACGTCAGGATGTTACCCCCGCTGCCCAATATCTCATGCGATGTTGTCTAGTTTGTCGAAGTTGCACAAGGACAAACCTTGGGGGATGGATGTCGATGGAGAGCGGCATGAGGTCAGGTACTGGCCTGGCGATTCTCACTCCGGGATGTTTGGTGGGAACTCCAACTGGCGCGGACCAGTTTGTGAGGACCAAATCACATTGCGGGTACAAGAACTCATTGGTCTACCTAGGGCTTGCTGTCAATTTCCTGCTCATTGAAAGTCTTCAGAGGTTTTACCAGTACTATGGAGATGATCTTCAGGTCGAATGCCCTACCGGCAGCGGCGAATACATGAACCTCGTCGAAGTCGCGGAAGAAATTCAACACCGTATTATCCACATCTTTGGCCGTGATGTTGAAGGCAGAAGGGCCACTAATGGCGGTAATCCGAAGTTGGACAGTGATCCATATTTTCGTGATTATGTCTGGTTTTACGAAGTGAGGATTATTCCTTTTCATCCATGGCTGCTAATAGCACTATCGTGCTAGTTTTTCCATGCAGATAGCGGTCGAGGGCTTGGCGCATCACATCAGACAGGATGGTGAGGATGATTGAGGTGGAGAGCTCGTGCATTTTGATTTATCACTCCATCCTTTACCAGGTCGGGCTTGGTTGCCTATCATATCTTGCAGAGCGGAGTGACATGCCGGTTACCAAGAACTCCACGGAGTAAGTATCGTCTACGAAGAACTATGTTACGTTTCTGACCATTCTGTCGAAGCTCCGCGGAGTCTGGTTAACCACTACTTTGATGTAAGTGTCCCGAGTTATGTCTTTAAGTTTAGCATACTTTATTCACACGTCGGCAGGAAACGATTGATGGGCAATCAGAGTACGGCGACGATGCTCGCTCTTTACGTAGCGCCATCAGTAGTACCATGGACTTACATAGCCTAGCGGATTTATCACCCGATGCATTGTAGTCGCACAACGCAGCTAGCTAGGTCAAATAGATTGCAGCCCTTACTCGGTCGGTCGCTCGTTGGTAATCGATAATCATAATATATTAAGACCCATAGCAATGAGTGCAGTGTTCTATCAAGAGTTATACATGACCGATGTTCCTCCATGATTTAGATATGATGCTCAGTGGCGTCGTCGACGAATTCAAGGAGTGAAATGACAAAAAAACATATGACCAGAAAGTCTTAGCTGTAGACTCGGAAGTATGTTAGAGAATTCACAAAGAAAGGGAGGATAACGTGGATGGGCGAACAAACGTGGATGAAAAAGACAAAAGACAGATAGACTTAACGAAGGAGGGTGTCATATGGAGTCCCAGACTGAGAGCAATCGCAACAGACAAGCGTCATAACGCGATAGTAGGGAATGAAGGGGACAGCAATACTAGTGATTGTGGAGAACTTATGTGACATAGAGAGTGACTTGTCCACCAGGGCGGAATGCCTCAAAGGCCATCTGTACATCTTCGGTAGACCCAAGAGATATCAAGTCACCATCTTCGTCCTTGTACTTTACCCTCAACGGGGTGTCGTCCCGACGTGGACCGCAGAGGCGAATCTTCTTCCCTACTTTATCCACGAGCTGGTTGAATTCCGTGGATCGAGGAACTTGGATAACGAAGATATCATCCTGAAAATGGACTTTGACTTTCACAGAAGAGGGGTAACCGTTATTCATAGCCATACTCTCGAACATTTGCGACCTCGATTGTCGGAGCCCTGATCCTGCCAATGATGATTCACTTGAACCAAACGGTGTTATCGGCGACGAGCTGTTTGGTGACTCCTCTGATGAGCCTCTGGTGGATTGGCTTGAGCCACTACCCCGCTTATTTTCCACTGTGGAGCTCTGCGAACGATGTGTCCATGTGTTGCCAGGGATGGGAGGTGGAGATGATTGTGAAACGTATGCACTGGGTTGACTTGCACTTCTGGATCGACTAAGTGGCGGAGCGACGGGCACACTATTAACGGAAGTCGGTGTATTGGGTAGTTCATACGAGGCCGTGAGCTTTTGGGAGCTTATTTGGGTGTGGAGGGGGATTCGAGGAGGCCGGGAACCAGAGCCGAAGCCGGAATCCATTGCGCTTGTGGAGTTCATACGCGTGACTTGTGGGTGGTAAGAGGGCACAACAGACGCAGCAGCACTGGGGAATGGCTGAGTACCATTGGCAGATCTCCACTGAGCATGCATATAACCATTGGTATTTTCTGCTCGAGCTCGCGAATGATCATACCCGGCGAGGGAATCACGGTCAAGTTGAAGGTTATGTCCAGTTAGGCGGTGGGTCCCTAACGGCGTACCGCGCCCTGATGAGGGTATGCTTGATGGTGGGTAATCTTCGTACTCGTCATCGAGATCAAACTCGAATCCATCTGCGGAAACATGTCCGTGGTAACCACTGCTAGAATACGATCCAGAGGACGATGCCAAGGAAAATTGCTCTTCGCTGGAATAAGGACTCGGTCGGTGACGACCGCTAGCTGGATGAGGTGGTAGACTGTTCGCGTATTGGGCATGCGACATCGAAGATGATGCTCTGTCGTGAGTGAAGGGAAGGGGAGACCGCTGGGTAATCGAAGCCGGTATGGAGGCGTGGCTATTGTGTGCGACAAATTGCGAGATATTGCGATCTGAAGCCCGTCGACTTGCCACTTCCCTGATCAACCTGTTAATTTGGGTCTCCCACTGTTTTAACTGCTCCTCCGAACGACAGCGGAGAGTGAAGTACTCTAAATCGTCGTCGCCTCTCCACCATACAGCGAGGGAGTATGGGTTGACGTTGGAAGAACCTTGAAGGAGTGTCAACTTGTGAGTTACGAAAAAAGGAGATATTCGCATACGCACCAATCGAATTCCTTGGTGAACTTGGAATGGCTTGGGTAACATTATTCAAGAAGATACGACCTTTTAGAAGGAGTGGAGTATCCTTCTTCTTATTCGGTACACCAGGGACAGACGCGACTGAGGGTGTGGGCTGCTTCTTCAGGATCGAGTTGTTTTTGGCGCCCCTTTTACCGCTCGGTGGTGGTTGGAGTGCCTCCTTGCAACATAAGATGATCTTCTCGAATAGAAAGACATGGTACTCTCGGTCCACTTCTGACTTAGTGACAGTGAAGATGTCGTCGAGCAGAAGGTTACCAAAATTGGACAAGTGATGGCCCTTCCAGTCTTTGACGCGACCTTCGAGGTTTCGTACAGTTTGATTGTTCTCCGCACGGCGCTGCGCCTCATTGATCTTATCTGTTATTCGCTTCGCTGCGGCAGAACCAGCTCGGAGCTCTTCGAAGTGTGGGTAATCTACGATGGTTGATGCCTTGACTAGGGACTGCAGATGAAAATAAAAAGATGCAATTCAACAAAAGAAAGATTGCTCACATCAAGCAACAGTGGATACTTGCAAATTCTCTGAACAGGTTTGATTAGAAAAGCAGGTAGCTCCGACTTGGCGTTGATCAAATTGTTGTGCACCTGGAACATAGGAAGCGAAAGGAAACATCAGATGCTATTTCGGGTATGCAACCGATGTCGACCATCGTCACACCAACAAGGCTCACATGGAAACCAAGCTGGCTAAAAGCCGACATGGAATTAGAGAAATTCACATACCGACAAGTTTTGCTCCTCTTTGATCATGATATCTGCAGCATTGGTGTAGTTAGCACAGTAAGGCTCGTAAACCGCGAACTCGTCTTCCTAATGATCGAGTAGAACACGAGATGTTGCAAGACAATAAAAGTACCGCATTAGGCATGTAAAGTACCGGAAAAGGGAATAGGTGAGCTCACGTTCTCGAGGAAATGCAAACCCCAACGCTGGTCTTTCCAAGGCAGTTCGGCAGTGCTCTCAAGGCGAATAAGGAACTTTCTCTGGAAGTTCAGTAATTTGTTTAGACCCGGGAAAAGCAGATGGATGGTATCCTGGTCTATTGTGTTGCTTTGTGACAATGCGGTGGCGTATTTCTGGGTCGAGTCAGTGAAGGCTACTGAAACTGAAAGATGGGCGTCTGACCTGCATGACCTCCAAATCTTGCACATATTTGCGTTCAGTTTCCAGCATTTCCCTAATAATGTTATTTCGGGCCGCGTCGTGGGCATTTGGAACGACAGTAGCGTTCAATGCGTGGCTCGCAAGAGAATCTATTGACTCTTGCGATGCGAGCAGAGGGGGAGAGATTGGAGCTGGCTCGAAGATATCGGAGGGTAAGAGGTCGACAAGAGTGGTAACGGTGCTGACAACCTATGGGATATCAAAGTTAGGAATCAAGCCGGACAACGCAGGGCTTCGCACCTTGACCAAGCCGTCGGTCGAATGACGATCCCACAAATCGGATACTGTGAATCTTTCGCAATTGTCTATTTCGGACAGTCTCATGGCGAACTTGACAATGGCGCGTTTCTTCTCCTTCTCATTGGTGACATCGAAAGTGGCAGGATCAGTGCTTATCTCTGCGATAGGGCGAGTTGGGGGAGGGAGAAGGTTGAAGAGAAAACAGAGGGGGATGCCGAGGGTGAAGCAATCCCAAAGCTGTGTGACAGGGTCGGTGGACTGACGAAGGTTGCCGTTGGAAGAAGAGAGGATGAAGAAGTGAGAGAAATTCGGAATGCGCATGAGACGAGCACGCAAAGAGGAACATTGCTGGTAGAGGGAAGTAGAGGCGGAGGCGGCCTTGTTGAGGATGTTGTTATTAGCGACGGGTGTTTCGATTACGAGGCCGGGGTTTGAGGCGATTGATTTTTTGCGGCCAGCGACGTTGGCCATGATGGTGGAGGGGCTGTCGGCGAAAAAGAGGAGAGAGAGAGAGGACTACGACGGATGGGCAGTATGATGAGTATCTGCTGTTTGTGGACGAATGGGCGGGAAACTCGTCTCCATAGATAATACATTTTTACACTCCGACTTCCCGTGTTGATATACACAAACAAGACACAACGCCGCCCTTGATGAATCTCCATGTCTATTGTCCACTCGCTCCGCGATGTCGGACTGCAACCCCAACTCGCACTCTAGGCTCTACGACCACGACACGCGTTGCTGGTGTTCCCGCCGGGGGTCGATGGCGTCCACTCTAGTACTGTTGGAACGACCTTACAGCCACCGCGTTCGGGTGCATGTGCAAATTTCAGTGGCGTGCAAAGTGTGCACAACTTTATTGTACTTGTCCCCAGTCCCTCTTTCGTCGGAGCATGGCATGATGCCCCCTTTACGGAAGACATTGTAGTCTGAACAATGAGCAGGCAGGTGTGGCCGCGATGTGGCCGAGGTGCCGGCAGTGAATTGAAAGTCCGCTTGCAGGACTCCAACCACTGTGACAGAGCGCGTGACTTGATTTTGGCTGGCGGGTTTTTCTTTCGCCTCTCTTCTGAAGGCCAATTAGAACCAGTCCCGGCCAAGACCCATGGCACCAGCTCGCTCTACTAGACGCGCTCACAGTCAGAATGTCCCCCCACCTGCCACTGATCCACAGAATGTAGCCCTATTTCTCGAGCCCATGATGGGCACCCCGCTCACAATCTACATCGAAAAAGATGTCGACGACAGAGATGACCTCGTAGACCTCATCACCGTAAGCGTCTTCACTTGCTTCCCCATCTCGTGGTTATATCACTCGCCTCACAGAAGCACGGCGGCGCCGTCTCTCCTAGTTACAGCGGCACGCCCTACATTTTAGGCAAGTGTCCACCGATCTCGCCCAACTTCAACCCTACTCATCCATATATCAGTCGATCCTCACAAAGAGTCTGGTCAGAACTTGTTCCGCCAGTACGCCGGTAAAAAGGGCAAAATCGTTCTTCATTCCCGCTGGGTACACGAGTGTGTTCGTATTGGCGCACTCCAGACGTTTCAAAATAGCTGGGCAGGGTGTAAAGTGACTGGTACTGAAAAGTAGCAGCCCCCACGCATAGTCCATGTCTTCCTCCTCTAACACCACTTTTCTTCTAGGGTCGATCTCCCGCCCGTTGTTCCCTCCCAGAGTGACCCTGCCTCAGCTGCTCAAGTGTCTTCATTACCACCCATCCCCCCTCATCCCCAGGCGCTCACAACTCTGGGTCCAGCTGACCCCCTTGCGCACCCACCACCGCAGGGCTCATATGGCTATCCTGTTTATGGTCACCCGATGCACCCTCCACCTCGCGGTATGCAGCCCCCAACTGCAGCTCCACCCCAGTCATGGCAAGCTCCCAACGCCATTGCACCACAACAGACTCACATGGCCCCTCCTCAACCTCCATCGGGAATGCTCCCTCGTCCTGCACAACCCTACCGGGATGGTCCTTGGGTCACTGGTTTTGAGCAGCCTCCACCTCATATGGTAGCAGGGCCGAGCGGCCCACCCTACGGTTATAGGTATCGAGACGAGCAGACGGATTGGGCAACCGCGCCTCCAAGCGATTATACCTATGATCCTGCAACAGTCAGTTTGACAGCTGAATCACTATGTTCATGTAAATTAACGTGCTCGTACAGTACGAGCAACCTTACGAGCAAGCTCCTCCTTACATCCACGATCCAGGCCCTGCGACTGCTGGCTCATCTAATGCACCTGTCGACAATGCTGCTGGTGAAAAATCTCGCGGTCGGAAGCGAACTCGGAACCAGGCAAGCATACAATGTATTTCCGCAATCCCACATATCTGAACTTTCAGTAGGGAATTCCTGCGGCGCCCCCGTCTACCCTTGTCCTTAACCGAAGGAATCCGCCTGCTCGGTCTCCTACGCCACCAAACCGCGTAATCAAGAGCACATATGGCGGGAATCTTTTCACCTCTGACGATGTGTTGTATCTCAAGAGATATATCGATTACTGTCAAGAGCAGGGTCTTGTACTGAGGTTTGTGCCTCATGACCTTCGTATATGTGCAGTCTTTGAATTCAAGCATTCTCAGCCTGAGAGAAATATGCGAGAGAATAGCTGTGAAGGTTTGTAGTTTTGCCTAGCATACAGATCATCTTGCTGAGCGGTTCACCCGTAGGCCCCGCATCATACGTGAGCAATCCAGTCTGCATGCCCTGTTCACCCCATCGAACAACTTTTGTATAGATTTTACTCCTGGCGCCGGTACTGCAACAAACATCAGATCAGGCTTGGCGGGTATTCCATGGACCTTGGTGATACAGCGACTCCCCATGAAGAGGGGGAACAGGAACAGAACGAAGGGGAACAACAGCTCCGCGTTGGTACCGGTCCCGGGATTATTGCGGCGGCGCAGCAACGACTACAGCAAGAAGGTAATCGGCCGCGTAATCGATCTCCGACTCCGCCAAGGGCGCTGTTCAGGAGTACGACCGGTAAAGGAGTCGCGTTTACGGAACAGGATGTGACATTCTTGGTCCGCTTCATGGAGTATAGAAAGTGGGTCGAGTACATGGAGGGCAATGTCCAGTTTGTTCACTGTTACTTTTTGTAGATCTCAAGATCGTTTCGACATGGTAGCGTTCTGGAAGGATGTCGCTACAAAGGTCATTCATTCCCTGCGAATGATACTTTTCGTTCATTACTTTCTTTTACAGGCGCCGCACCATTCTCGTGCATCTTGGATGAAGTTTTGGCGTCGGCACAAACACGAACTGAACAGGACAGAAGGGGATGATCCTCTACCCCAACCACCCGAAAAGAAGATGCGGTATTCCCGCTCGGATGACATTCTGCTTGCCAAGTATTTTTTCACAAAGCCCGAGGGCACGTCAGATAAGATATTCCAAGCGTTCGGGCGACTGGTATGCGTTGTTTGCACTTCCTACGACGGTGAACCAGTGAGCTCCATTATCATTTATAGCACCCTCATCATCCTTGGAAAGGATGGCAAGAACATCACCGGATACACAAAGCAAAGATTGATCATCTTATTCAGCGACTGGTAAACGGAGAGAACATTGAGGTGGACGATGGCGCAGCGGACTCGGAGGTTTGAAACAGCGTTTTAGACTTCAAATGAGCCTCTTGTACAGTATCATTTACCACCGTCGAGTTTTCGTGGTTATTATCTTATTGTACACTCATTCCTATGCACCGTACTATTGATGTAATTCTGCATAAATGTGATGGTCATTGCTCAACGTGCCCAGCCTTATCAAGGCATGAGGTCTTGAGGGCCTAACTTTGCTGTTTAACCACGAGTATCAACATTTCTGAGGTTGTTCCCACTGCCGAGCGTTCAAGTCGGGACTTCGCGAGTCAACATGGCCGTGTCGCAGTACCTAGCACAGGAACAAGTGGATCAGGCCAGTGTGCAGTCTTTCCGACGTTTCGTTATTCCAGCTCACTCCTTGTTGTCCAGTTTTATAGAGAGGGGTGAGTGAAGCTACTTTCCGCTTCCTGAAAGAGCCGGCGTAGTTCAACCACAGTTGACAGTTACATCTGCGTTCCAAATTTCTTGTCGCAAGACCAGGTTTTATCGCTCCTTCAACGCTCGAAAGATCTGTTGGCCGACTTCAACTTAGAAGATCACCCGTTTGTGAGTGTCCGATCATTATCTTTGCCACAAATCAAGAGAATGAAGTTGCTCGCCTTTGGTCAGACAAAGTTCACTACATCCAACAGGGACCACGTTGGTGATGATTACTTCCTCAACTCGGGCGATAAGATCCGTTACTTCCTAGAGGAGGATGCCGTAGATGAGAATGGTCAGCTTACAAGGGATAAAACCAAGGCAGTGAACAAGATCGGGCATGGTACGCTGTTGTCTGGCACTTAGGAATTGTTTTTCTAACAGGATTGAGGTGCTGTAGCACTACACGTGCTTGATCCGATCTTCCGTGCGGCCACCCTTGAGAATGACAAGTTGAAAGCTGTAGTGAGGGACCTCAAATTTCATCACGATCCCGTTGGTGAGTAAGCTTTCGTGCCAGTAGATCCAGGGGACACGAATGTTCAATAATTGTTGCGATCTCAGTCCTTCAATCGATGGTCATCTTCAAGCAACCGGAAATCGGCGGCGCTGGTAACTAGTTTTGTACCATCGGTGTAATCCTCACTAAAAACTTACTTACTAGTTCCTGAACACACGGACTCGTAAGTTACTAATTGATGGATGGTGATTTCAACTTACTGCTGTCGCACAACCCGACTGGGTTACTCTCAGGACATTCCTTGTGCGTAAACGTCTCCTTCCAGGCTTACTGTTAGATTCCCACTTTTCTAACCATCATTCCAGTATACTTCTCCCCTCACCGCCCTCGGATTTTGGATACCGCTGGAAAAATGCACGCCGTCCAATGGAGCACTTTCGTTCCTACCAAGATCGCATCTTATCACACCGATCACCAAACGTTTTATACGCAAACCTGAAGGCGGAACTGGGTTTGAGGAAATCTGCCCTCCCATTCTTCCTAGTTTGAACGCGAATCCTACAAGCGCGACCAAGAGTTATGTGATACAAACCTGCGAACCAGGTAAGCCCGTCTTGCGCTATTCACCAAACTGCGCTTGACGGGTTTATCACAGGGGACCTGGTACTAATCCACGGCAGTGTATTGCACAAGTCTGAGCGAAATACAAGTAGCCAGACTCGCTATACATACACGTTCCATATGATTGATGGTCCACCCCATGCTCACTACGACGAGAAGAATTGGCTCCAGCCAACACCATCGATGCCGTTTACTAAGATCCTTGACCTCCCTAACGACATTACCCATGCAATTTCCAGGACGGTTTAGATGTGTCTTGAAAGATATAAGCGTACTAGGATTGTATTTCCATACATACGTGTGTTCTTACCATACTGAAATCACTTCCACTTGAGCGTACTCCTTCACTCTCTCCGGTGTCAAGTTGTAAAGTTCGTCGATAAGTGCGGGGAGAAATGTTCCCGATCCCTGTACATCGGGCCGCACTGCAGCGCGTTCCCCTGCAATGGTAAGCGCCAAAATGCTTTTGAAGTGTAAGCTCAAAGATCTAAAAAGATTGGCGAACGTACCCTCCAACTGTCCCTAACAACATGTCACCTTTGACGAGTTTCGCTGCCCCATCTTCATTCTTTGCCAACTCCCAAGCTCCAGCACAAAACGTCGCTACACAAGTACCTACTAGACATCCAGAGCCAGTGATGTCACCGAGGAGCCTGTGCCCATTCATAAGTTTCACTATAGTCGTCCCGTCCGAAACCCAATCAATGGCTCCGGTAAGAGCAACAACACATCCTGACAATTTGGAGACATGCACATGAGGATGACATTAAATCCGGGATAAACTCACGTTCCTTCCTTGCCAAGTCCCTGACAAATGTAGCGGGGTTGGCAAATCCAACACCAATGCTATCAACGCCCTTGGCTTGTACCTCAAGGAAGGACTCGTTAGTACTGTAAACCTGACCATGAATTAACTACCTCTGAACCTACCTCCTCTGAATCAGCGAGTGCGGCGAGCTCGCCCGCATTGCCTTTGATGACACTGGCTTGCCAAGTGTTCAGCAATTCGGCAGCAACCTTGCGACGAAACTCGGTGGCCCCTACACCAACCGGATCGAAAATGACCGGCTTCTTTGCCTCATTTGCAAACTGTCCAGCAAGCAGCATGCTCTCCCTATTCGTAATCGTGCCAAAGTTGACTAACAACGCGCCGAGAACACAGCTCAAGTCGTACATCTCCTCTGGTGCAGAAGCCATGATTGGGCTTGCACCCAATGCTAGAGTGGCATTGGCAGATTGGTTCGCCACGACAATATTCGTGATCTACAGCAAATGAGTTGTGCACACGAAGTTATATAGGCGAAGGTACCTGATGAATGAGAGGCGTAGTCTCCTTTATGGCACGCAACAGATCAACAACCCCGTCTTTGATTGTATCCGTAGTGTACGACGGGGATACATCGGAGACTGGTTTGGTTGGACTCCACCATGACCGATAAGCCTCCTTGAGTTTTCTGGCAGATTTTAGAGGCTCCGAAGACGTGGCTATTTCTGAAACGACAGCCACCCCATCTAATACATGCCCTGTAGTTGACACAGAACCATGCAGGGTCCTCAAGATGTTACCGGACTTAATTCCCCCTGATGATCGCCACATTTAGTTGACATATCCCGGAGAGTCGCACTGAATCGCACCAATGCCCACGGCCTTCACGGATGTACCATCGAGAGCGGCGAGCAGTGGCCCGACTGACCTGACCCCAAGGACAGGACTTGTGAGTTGCTTTGTATTGGTTGCCCAAATCGCTCCGATGCCAACATAATCGGCACCGTCTTCCACCGCCTTCCTAACCTGATTTATGTTGTTGCAAGACACACCAATAATTTTCCCTGAAGGGAGAAGGCTTCGAGCCACATGCACTGGCATATCTGTTTGCCCCAGGTGCACCCCATCTGCATCGATGGCTAGGGCGATATCGATACGGTCATTGATAATGATGGGGACGCCATATTCTTCGCATAAGCTCTTGCTTTCCTCGGCAATTGGCAGAAACTGTATTGGACAAACCACGCCCGGGAACCGTTCGCCAACGAGCGTGTTGAGAGTAGTTCGTAACGTACTTGAGCTGTATCTGCGTTCTTCTCTCGAATTTGTACAACGGTTACTCCCCCTTCCAAAGCCTGGTTGAAAAATCAACCAGGGGTTCGCTAGAAAATTGGCAGGACAATCACTTCTCTGAGAAAATCACGATACGGCTGTTAGGAAGCATAAGCCGAGGCAAGTGTTTCGAGTGTCAGGAATGTACCCTTCCTTCAGGGAGTAGCTCACGTCCGGTGACCAAGTAGAGGGAATAATCGATCGACCTCAGCTTCATCGTCGACTGCAGTCGAAGTACTGTTGTATTACATAAACTAGATAGTACGGCCGAACTTCGGCAGAAACCTTGTTTACATAAGAAACTTCCACGGTAAATAAATAATCGTCTTTAGACAGTCCGTGTCACGCTCCGCGGCCGGCTCACCTAGGGTTCCCAGTTGGTAAGACTAACTAAGCATGGTACCGTTTACCGTAAACATTCTTTAAGACTTAGGCTCAGAGTCTTACATGGAACACCAGCATTAAACCCTGTCCTAAATCTGCCCGAAATATTATTCCCACGTCCATCTCCTGAACCTGACATGGTCTGACACTTACAT
>QGOI01004394.1:0-17261 GCA_003313885.1 Boletus sp. MG55
AGTCCCTAACCATGGCTACGCATACCACTAGATCCCAAGCTCGCACCATAGGTGCAAATCCTCCTGTGTCCCCTTGCTACAACCCACTTAGCACTTTTGGAAGTAGTCGTAGAGGTCCCGAGATAGTTAACCAATTCCGCAGCTTCTCTGCTCGACGAACTCCCATCTCTGTCTCCCAAGCACGCATGCCCCCATTGTCCCCAACTCCGGGAGCACGCATCGTTGAACTAGAACTTGACGATGACACGAAAGACTCCTCTCCCTTGTCTACTCATCACTCGAGCAACAGAGATTCTGATCCCCGCACTCCTCCGAACAATGGTGGTCCTCCAGATGACCCAGACTTCCCCGGAAATGACCCGTCGGACGATGACCCTGACTTCCCCGGCAATGATGACGATCAACCATCTGACTCCGAGAACGAGAACATTCCCCGAGACACTCTCGCCCAGCTTGCGAATGCCATCAAAGTTCTCGCTCGCTCCAATCATCGTCCCGCCTCCAAATCTACCCCCTGAACCAAAGTCCAAGAACCAGATCAGTTTGATGGGACAGATCCCCGCAAACTCCGAGTGTTCTTGGTACAATGCGAACTCAACTTCCAAGACCGGCCAAAGGCATTCAGTACTGACCACGCCAAAGTTACCTTCATGCAGTCATATCTAAAGGGCATGGCACTCAAATGGTTTGAACCGGACCTTCTCAAGATGGAAGACCCCGCGCTCCATCCTATCTGGATGGACAACTACAAGGAGTTTGTTCTTGAACTCCAGACCAACTTCGGTCCGCACGACCTGCGGAACATCAGCTCGACCACCTGTCCATGAAAGACGGACAGCACATCAACAAGTATGTGGTCGAGTTCAACCAGATCGCTTCACAAATCCGAGGCTACGGAGAAGGTGCTCTCCGGCACCACTTCTGTAACGGCCTTCCCGACCGAATCAAGGATGAGATTTCCCGCGTCGGAAAGCCCCCAACTCTCTCCGAACTCCGAAGCCTCGCACAAGCAATTGACGCACGCTATTTGGAGCACAAGTCCGAGCTTAGTAGACAAACGAAGCCCTCCAACCAGCCCTCCGCACAGAAATCCACCTCCGACAAATTGTCTACCCCCACATCATCCTCCACACGCCCCTCCGGTGGCTCTAAGGACTCCAAGGAGTCCAAAGGCAAAGGCGCAGTCACTTCCGTACCTCCGAAGCCCGACTTGTCATCAAAGTTAGGCAAAGACGGCAAGCTCACCAATGAGGAATGAAAGTGCCGCTTCAACAACAAGCTATGCATGTTCTGTGGTCTTGTGGGCCACATGGCCAAGGATTGCCTGAAGTCCTCTTCGTGTGCGTCCAAAGCTAGAGCCGTGACCACAACTCCAGAAACTAAACCGGATACCTCCGCCTCGGAGGCAAAAAAATAGTCAGCAACCTCCCGAACTCCACACAAGAAGGAGGTTGCGTTGACCCCGAACGTGCATCAAAGGAGATCCGACTCAATGCATCCGCTCTTTCAGACCCCAAGTCACTTATGCCCTCTGTCTCTCTTGTATCCTATCCGATCCCTTCGTTCCCTGTGCTCGTAGACTCCAGTTCCTCCGATTGTTTTATCGATACGTCATTTGTTAATAAACATTGACTTTCCACCTATCCTGTACCTCCGCTCCAGCTCCGACTCTTCGACGGAACCACGAACCACACCATCACTCGAGCCATCAATCTCTCCGTCCGTTTTGAAACTGGTGACATCACTCCGACGACATTCTACGTCACTCCGCTGGATTCCTCCTGTTCCCTCATTCTAGGACACAACTGGCTCACCCTCCACAATCCATTGATTGATTGGGTTTCGAGCAGTATATCTTTCCATTCATCCGAACAGCGTTTGCCAGCATCTCCGAGCTCCCCTCCGAAGCCCCGGGAGTCCCCTCCCCTGGCTGAACCAACCCCATCCAATCCACCGCGTTTCTCCAATCACAAAGCACCACCCATCGCGATCGTCAGCGCACCAGCCTTTGCACTGGCTTGTTGCCTGCAAGGCTCCGTGCAGTTCAGTATGCAGATCCGCCCCCAGGAGAGCCATCTCCGAGCCGCCTCCGCTGACTCCGAAAACATCGATCTTTCTAGCATCCCTTCGGACTATCATGACTTTGCGGACGTCTTTAGCAAGAGCAGGGCTTCCACCCTTGCTCCGCACCACGAGCATGACCTCAAGATCGACTTGGAGGAGGGCGCCTCACCTCCTCTGGGCACTACGTACTCCCTTTCTTCTTCTGAACTCAAGTCCCTCCGTTCCTTCCTCAATGAGCATCTAGCAATGGGGTTCATCCGACCCTCTTCCTCTGCTCACGCCGCTCCGGTCCTCTTCATCCGCAAGAAGGATGGTTCCCTCCGTCTTTGCGTCGACTTCCGAGGACTCAACGAGATCACAAAGAAAGACCGCTACCCACTTCCCCATATCTCCGACCTCCTAGACGCTCCAAGCCACGCTAAAATCTACTCCAAAATCGACCTCCGGCACGCTTATCATCTAGTCCGAATCGCCAAGGGAGATGAATGGAAGATGTCCTTTTGGACACGCTATGGCTCATACGAGTGGCTAGTCATGCCCTTCGGTCTTACCAATGCCCCTGTGGCTTTCCAGCGGTTCGTCAACACCATCTTCACCGATCTTTTAGACTTTTGCGTTATAGTCTACCTGGACGACATTCTCATCTACTCCGAGGACAAGGCCTCCCACAAGGAGCATGTCCGAGAAGTCCTCCAAAGACTCCGAAAACACTCCCTTTACGCCAAACCTGAGAAATGTGAATGGAACACCGATTCCACCGAGTACCTCGGCTACTGCATGTCACCCTCCGGACTTTCCATGTCCTCGGATATGGTGAAGACCGTGCAGGAGTGGCCCGAACCTTGGAAGGTGAAGGACATCCAGTCCTTCCTTGGGTTTGCCAACTTCTACCATCACTTCATAGAAAACTACTCCGATATCGTCATTCCTTTGACTTGCCTCACTCGCAAAGGCACTCCTTGGTCCTTCTCTGACGACTGTTGTTCCGCCTTTCAGTGCCTGAAAGAAGCCTTCACGACTGCCCCAATCCTCACTCATTGGCTCCCCAATGCTCCAATGATAGTAGAGACCGACGCCTCCGATTATGCCATTGCTGGCATCATCTCCATTCGGTGTCCGGACGAGGAAATCCATCCCGTCTCCTACTACTCCTGCACGCTTACCGCCCCCAAGCTCAACTACGATACACATGACAAGGAACTCCTCGCTATCCACAAGGCTTTCCGGATATGGCGGCACTACCTTGAAGGCTCCAGAACTCCGATTGACATTGTCACTGATCATAAGAACCTGGAATACTTTGCTACCACCAAGCTCCTGACTCGGTGTCAAGCCCGATGGTCGGAGTTCCTCTCCCAGTTCAATATGATCGTCCGTTTTCGCCCGGGACGCCTTGGCACGAAGCCCGATTCCCTTACTAGACGCTGGGACATCTATCCCAAAGAGGGGGATAAGGACTACGCTCGTGTCAATCCCCACAATTTCCGCCCCGTTTTTACCCAGGAACAGCTCGCTGCGTCCCTCCGAGCAACCTACCTCGCCACTCCAGTACTCCGAGCAGGCACCCTTTTCAATGCCAACCAACTCCACAGCAACATCCTTTCCGCACTTCCCTCCGATCCCATAGCTGAGATCCACATGTCCACCTCCGAACCCCCGGACTTGCATTGGTCAGTTGACCCCAAAGGTTACCTCCGTCTAGACAACCGAATCTATGTCCCCGACGCTAATGACCTCCGGCTCCGAGTCCTCCGATACAAACATGATCATCCACTCTCTGGACATTTTGGACAGAACCATACCATGGAACTCATTCGCCGCGAATACACATGGCCAGGAATCAGGACCTTCATCAAGGAATATGTTTCCTCCTGCACATCCTGCGCCCACGCGAAAGTACCAAGGCATCAGCCTTATGGATTACTAAAACAGCTCCCTATCCCCGAGAAACCATGGAACTCCATCTCCATGGATTTCATCGAACAACTCCCTGCCTCCTCCGAATTTACAGCCATCCTTGTAGTCGTGGATCGCCTGTCCAAACAGTGCATATTCATCCCGACGCACGACACCATCACATCCCCCGAACTAGCCAAACTCTTCCTACTCCACGTCTTTTCCAAGCACGGAGTTCCCTCCCACATCACCTCTGATCGAGGCTCCGAGTTCGTGTCTCACTTCTTCCGCTCCCTCGGAAAAGCCCTAGACATCCAGCTCCACTTCACCTCCGGTTATCATCCGGAAGGGGATGGACAGACCGAGCGAATGAACCAGACCCTAGAACAGTATCTCCGAGTGTACTGCAACTACCAGCAAGACAACTGGTCCGAACTCCTTCCCCTCGCGGAGTTCGCGTACAACAACGCTCCGAGTGCTACTACAGGCGTATCTCCGTTCTTCGCCAACAAGGGCTATCACCCGAACATCAGCATACACCCCAAATGAGACCTTACCTCCACCCGAGCTCGTGAATACTTGGTCGACCTCGACTCCCTCCATCAGTTCCTCCGAGAAGAAATGGCCCATGCCCAGGAGCGTTACCAAGGACCTGCAGACGCTAGACGAATGCCTGCGCCGGACTTCAAAGTCGGTGATCAAGTGTTCGTCAAAGCCAAGTACTTCCGGTCTACCAGGCCCTCCAAAAAGCTCTCCGAAAAGAACCTTGGACCTTACTCCATCATCGCCCAGGCTGGCACCCATTCCTTTACCCTCCAACTCCCCGACTCCATGAAGTCCATACATCCCGTCTTCCACGTTTCACAGCTAGAACCTTCGGTACCCAACACTATTCCGAATAGGGTACAACCTCCGCCACCTCTGATTGAAGTAGACGGAGAACCGGAGTTCGAGATCTCCGAGATCCTCGACTCCAAGATAGATCGCCGAAGAAGAAATTGCAATCTGCTTTACCTAGTGCGCTGGTCTGGATATGAAGGTACTGACGATGAGACCTCTTGGCTACTGGCCACTGAACTCAGCCATGCCTCGGAGCTCATTCACGACTTTCACCTCCATTACCCCGACAAGCCCGGACCTCACACCTGACAGGGCACAGGAAACAATGTAACTCATTCCGGTAAAAAGACAAGCTTATTCTGTATCTACACCTTGACGTTCTCCTCCGATCCTTCTCTGTCCTTCTCTAACCCCTCTCCACCTTTCCCCGATCCTCCCTCCGATCCTCCCTCAACCAGCCTGCGGAGCACGTCGAGCTCCTCCTCTGAAGGGGAAGCCTCCGCGTCCTCCCGCATGTCGGCCAACTCCTTGGCCCCGACCACTGCGTCCACCTCCGAGTCCTTGCCGTCTGACCTGTACACCTCCTCTGCTTTCAGCTCCACCAGCTGCTCCAGCAGCTGGTTCTGACGGTCCACCTTGTAGCCCGTCCGAATGGTGTCTTGATGGAGATCCTCAGGACCTCCGTGATGCCCCGCAGAGCTGCAACCAAGGCTGCCGAAGTCGCGCTCGGCGTGGACTCCGACAACCCACTCGGACCTGCCTCCGACGCCTTGGTCCGCGCCTTCTTCTTCATCCTCTGCGGCGACTCCACCTCGACCTTCTTCCTCTTCGTCATCCTCGGCTTCTCCGACTCCTCGACCTCTGGCCACTCGCACTTGACCCGCGACATGCCACAGGGCTTGCACGCAACCGCCTTCCCGCCACACGGCATGCACAGACTCCGAGTCGGGTCGCCTTCCCGCCACCCGGCACACACAGACTCGGGTCGCGATCGCGACACCGGTTGCACACCCGCTGCTCCTTCTCCTTCTCCTTTCCCTTTCCCTTGACTGCGCTCTGTTCGGCGCGGATCTCCTCGGCCTTCAGACATCAGCCAGCATCTCCGAGATTCGGAGATGCACTCACCCTTTTCCTGGCCGCAGCCTCTTCGGCTTTGCGCTGTTCCGCCTCCTCCGCCTTTCGTCTCGCCTCAGCCTCAGCCTCAGCCTTCCTTCGCGCCTCCTCATCCTTCTTCACCTTCGCGCGTCGCCTGCACCCGGCGTACTTCGCCACTCCAAGCGCGTCGTCATCATCTTCGTGCTCCTTGAGGCACTCGTTGGACCATTAGGCGATGTTGTGGATGTCGGACATGGTGGGGTGAAAACTGAAGGGCTGGGACGGAGTACTCCTGCCTTTATACGAACCCCCAACGCGATCAACAAAGATTTCGGACTCCACATCCAAACTCCGCATTGTCCTCTCACCTACGGCCTTCAAGGGTTCAGGCCTAAGAGGGGGATACTGTCATATCCTGTATTTTCGCTAAGTCCACTCCAACCTCCAAAACCTCCTCCGAACCGTTTACTCGACAACTCTGAAGTGATCTTGCTCAGAACGCAACTCCGAGGTCTCAGAGTTGTACTTAGTATTTTGCTGTACGATTCTCTTCATTCTTGTTATGACACTTCATCTCTATATGTACTAGTCCCATTACTCATCCGTCTCCGTTGCTTATTAGCACAGCTCTGGCCTTTCGCACATCCAAGCACAGCTCTGGTATACTTATACCTGGCTCCACTCATACTTACAAATGATTACTGATCTGTTACTAATCTACCTCCGAACTTTGTATATAAACCATCTCCGAATCACATCAGGAAAAACCTCCAGCTGATAATTTACTGAAATATCTGATAATTGCTATTATTGTCAATATATATGCATATTTTAATATTTTACATGATAATATCATGTTTTTCTATCAGGCTATGGCAACCTGGACAAATAATTACTTGAAATTACTTGAAATTACTTGTATTTCCAAGTATTTTCAGTAATTGTTTCCAAAGTGACCAAAAACTAATCACATACTCAACAGATACTAACTTGATACTAGCCATATACAGCTATCCAAGGATCAATCAGGGACTAACCAGATATCAATCAAGCATCACTGGCCTATCAGAAAAGACCTCCTGCTCAGAAATACAAAATATTATAGAATATATAGAATATTTTATATTTTATATGATAATTTCAGGTTTTTTCAGTCAACTAACCAAATGCTAACTAGATTCCAATCAGTGACAACTAACTGAGAACAAACCAGGCACAAGCAATCAGGTACTAACCTAACCACTACCAATGAAATACAAACCAATCTGGATTAGTTGATTGGTTAGTTTTGGTTATATAAAAAGTACACAAAAAAGTATGTACAAAAGTATACCAAAGTGTACATAAAGTGTAGTCAAAGTGTATCTGAAGTATATATAATCAAAGTATATCCAAAGCATAGTCAGTGTATCCAAAGTGGATCAAAGTGTACTCAAATCATACCCAAAGTATATCCAAAGTGTAGTCAAAGTATACCCAAAGTGTACCCAAAGTGTTGTCAAAGTGTTGTCAAAGTGTACCCAAAGTGTAGTTACAGTGTAGTCAAAGTGTTGTCAAAGTGTACCCAAAGTGTACCCAAAGTGTAGTCAAAGTGTTGTCAAAGTGTTGTCAAAGTGTACCTGTACATTGGATAATGGGTTATATAGATCTTCTGATCAGTTATATTAACCATGGTATTAAGCCCTTGAATACTTTGTATGCTGTCCCATCAGCAATGTTAAGCATAGTACCCTTTAGTTAGTGTTATGGTGGGGGACCACCTACAAATTGTAGGAGCATTAGGATAAGTTAGTAGTGTGTACATAGTTCTATAGTAAGTGTAGTATACATATAGTAAGCTTATATTGCATTACATCTAATAGTAGTACATGACTATATGTATCTATAGTAGATATTCTAAAGGCAATAGAAATATCCTTTTTATATTTCAGGAATACCACCATATTTTAGCTAAAAATACATGAAAATATATGAAATATATAGGTATTTTCAGGGGGGGCTAGGAATTCGACGATAATTCTTGAAAAACCTGAAAATGTTGATAATGATGTGTATTACTAGATATTATGAGGAATTTTCTTATATTTCCAGGAATTATCCATGGGAGGTTTTTCCTGATGCATGTACTTCCCTTAGTTCAAATATCAACTATTACTCACAACTCCTGATCCCGAATCCTTTGAGTCTTGACAACTCTCTTCTATCTGACTTACTTGTCACATCTCGTTGTTGTTTACAACATCGAGTTCGACACCTCTGAACCTCCGAACTCCGAACTCCGAAATCTGGGGCTGGACTCTGCAAGGGCGCACCACATACGGTGAAGCCAAAGCCCCATACCGAAGTCATCTCTGACGCTTCGGAGATAACTCCGGAGTTGACCTGGACTTAACAGACATGAGCCACATGCATGTGAACTACATATCTCATAGGCTTTAGAACTGGTGAAGCACGTAGATTCCGTACAGAGGGGGAATATTTGCTGATGCTGCAGCGGCACAGCTGTTTGGCTTCATAGATAAGATTGATGGAAAATGATTGACTAGTATTTAACACAAAAATACATAGTTACTTGCAAATTGTATAGAAAAAGTCTTTGTTGAAATAGTGGTTCAGGTAAAACAGATCAGCAAAGTGTAAGCTATTGGCTGAAGTCAGTCAGGGATCAGCCTTCTTGCCAAACTTTGGCATGATATGAGCATAAGAGCAAATTTGGTCCAAAGGTAGGATATCACCCACAGTGGTACTGCTCAATCACATCGAACATTTGAGAACATGCATATGTGTAACAGGATCAACAGAACCATCAGATCAAATATCAAATGGTTGCACATAGGTAAGATACCAGCTTGCCCAAGTAGGGCGTGTCCCCTTAGGTGGAATGGGATGCAGGTTCATTTGGACTTGAGCAATGATATGCCCTGTCAGATGATACAATCAACGATCAACCAGGTTTCATGTAGGTGTATACTCTGTACCTGTTATGCCACTCCTTGGCCAACTGTGAGACTCTTCCACAGCAAAGACTGCCGCATCGTAGCACCCATGCTTCCAAGGTCCATCGGGTGGGCTCATGTTAACAGTTAACGTTGGACAGACGACTGAATTGTCATGGAACGACTTCTGTTGGAGTCACACTTTGAACCAAAGTTGTAGGTGGTCGAAGGGTAGAGATGCATCCCCTGCAGTACATCGAACTTGTCCAACATTGTGAAAGGTATATGAGAACTGTCCTTCTCAGCTGAAATAGTCTGCAAGCGTGTCACGCAAGTCAGGGAGGGAAAACAGCTCCATCGCCTCGTTGATGGAGATACAGTTTCGGGAAGGGTCATAACTCAGGTGAATGGCAGTAGAACACCCCAAAAATGAACAAGGAGGCCAGATTTTTGATGTATCTGCCCTTGTGTCGCTCTCGGCCTTTTTGAAGAAGTTAGTTGCTTGACGATTTGGACCCCATAAGTCAGCAAGGACAGTCACGGGGTGAGACGCCTCTAGCTCAGCAACATCAACAGGATCTGGCTCCTCTAGGTCCTTGTTTTCCATGTTTGCGCTCATTTCATGATCCACAGCAAGTGTGAGGGTTGTTGCATCATTGAAGAGGTGACACTTCTCATGCCTGTCAAGATAGTGGCATATTTGCGAATCATAGTCCTTGTTGTTGCTTGACTTGGCAGGATTCTTGATCAGCCCGATGTGGGTGTGCTCCGTGGTATCAGCAGACCATTGCAAAAGCGAACCAACATCGGTAATACTTGGTGCAACGCTCTGCATCAGCTCTAGCTTGGGAATATGCCAATGCTTTATGATTCTGCCCTTCTTCCCACAGCGAGCACCCAGATCAATAATGACTTGTTTGTTATTGTGAAATTCTTGTAATGCGTAAGCAATCTTCTTCTGCACAGTTTCAGTAATAGCAGGTGCTTGGGAAAGATACCGGAATTCTATCAGAGCATGGATTGCACTGACAAAGCGCGATGGTGCTGCTCCAATGATGACAGCAACAATATAGCGCTGCAGGTCACACTGCATTCACCCAGTTACCTGCTTAAGCTTCAAGACACCTTTGGGAAAGTGCTGGAGGCCAACAATTGGTGTTAAGATTGAGTAGCGGAAGTCCATCTCCGTTGGGCTGACAACATGAAGGCACCACCCAAAGTCGTGATCATAGAACTTGCAGAACCAGTAGTGTAGTGGCTCTGGAGTGAAAAAAACTGAGGGTTCGGATAACGGCCAATCTCACCAGAAAGGCTCCGACACGCTGTGAAACAGATAGAAAGCCCGGAGGACTAGCAGTAAGTAGTCCTGGACTTGCAGTAGGGGGTCTGAGGGTATGAAGGGTTCGTCCCTAAAGGGATTCTAGCTTGGGAGTGAGGTTAGGAGATGTCCCAGCATATTAAACCTAGCGCAAGACCGGTCTGAAGGTTGTCCGGGCCGATAATGAACAAACCAAGTCAATCTGGAGTTCCAGACTGACAAAACGAGACCGGGCAGTGTGGACGGCGAGTAGAAACGTACGGATAGCATTGAATGATGGTGGAAAGACGAGATCGCAATGTGTGCGGTGGACGAAAAGTGTGGGTGAGCCGGGTGCTGGCATTACCAAGATGCTAGTACAAAACTATATAGTCCAAGACTAAACCGGACCGCCAAATCTAGAGTTTGAGACAAGGGACATGAGGTAACTAAAGGGTACGATGATTCAAATAAAAATGAGTGGGCGACACCTGCCAAGCAGGACTAAACCTTGAAACAATAACCAAAACCTTGTGAGGCTGGCCTGAATCCTAAGTGAAAGGCTAGCCGCCGAGTCCAAATGAGGGTATAGGTATCACAGAACACACATGGTAAGGTGCGACCCGGAATGCGAGACAAAAGACATTATGATGAAACGAAACCGGATTGAACCGGACTCACCACCGACGCCGGACTGACCTTCCGATGGCTCGGACTGGCTCAGATAGACACAGACTAGACCAGACTGGTACGGACTGCCTTGAATGGGGTAGGGAACGTAGAGGCAATGTCGTGGGAATATGGGAAGACGCAGCTATATCACTGTAGGGAGAGAGGGCTCTCTACATCCACAGGGGACTTGCTTCTGACTGTCCCCAGTCAGTATCGCAGCTTGGTTGAAGCATGGGAAATATCTGAGTCCGAAATCTGTGAATGCAGAGCCCAACCCGTTAAGACACATCGTGGACTTGCGTGACACTCCTCCAACTTCTCTTCACAACTACCATGTCGCTCCCAACATCATTCGCCACTATTGCTCAACAGTCCGATCCAGCTGCAAAGGAACGGGAGGCAGTGCGCGCTGGTTTTGCGGATGTAGTAGGCAAGCTGGTCGGACTGGCAGACAGTGCTCCCGACGATGGAGAGTGGCTGCATGAGGAACAGGAGATGTGGTGTGGGTCCTGGGAGGACGCAATGGTGAGTGTTCGCTGCATACCAGTCCGGTGACCTGCTGACGACCGGCGTGGCGCAGGTGGTCCTGGCTACCGCTACTGCGGCTGCCGACGTGGTTGGAGTGGACAGGTCATTCATTCCCGCCGTGTTCAGCAAGCTAATTGAAGGCGACATGCAGCGGGCGAAGTGGTGGACGGTGCTGGCCACGCCACCACTGGTTTTCGACGAACCGATAGCCGAAGAAGAACTGTTGACCTCTGGGGCAGCAGTGACGATGAGCGTAGATACTGGGGCCGACAAGGAGAGAGTGGAGGTCTCTGGTCCGATGAAAGGATCTCGGGAGGTGTCATCTGCGGCCGCGTCCACAATTACGGATCAATCCTTCGTCACCCAGATGGCGAACCTCAAGGTAGGCTTCTCAGTTCGCCTGGCCGCTTGACTAACCGATTTGTGCAGCATCCCAGGACAGACAACGATGACAATAACAATGATGATCGTGAGGAAGAGGTGACCATGCCGAAGAAAGGGTCCGTAGTGGTTCGCCCACCCGAACCGTGTGCGCGATGCACTAGTCTCGACGAGCAGTGCGTGTGACGCAGGAACATGGTGTGCCAACACTGCCATGTCGTGAAGGTATATTGCAGCCTGTCGACCGGACGCGGTGGGAAGAAGGCAAAGGGCCCTGAGATGGAGATGGAGGTCGTTGTCCCAGGTATGTCAGTCACTTTGGCAGTGTCATCTGATCCTGAACTCTGGCAGTCCGTCTGGTCCGACTTGTGAAGGCCAGCATGTCGCAAGCGACCTCCAAAGAGGTTGAAATTATTTCGGATGGTGAAGAGGAGGTCGAGGCGCCGGTAAGGGCGAAAGGGAAGGTCAAGGCGACCGTCAAGAAGACGAGCAGCACATCCACCGGTTGCACCAATGCGATGAAGAAATGCGAGGAAGCGGTCCGCTGACTCCTACATGTCCAACAGCGCATCCTGGACATCCAGTCCAGCATCAAGGCCCTTGAGTTGGAGCACGAGGGAATGTTGGCAGAGCTGAAGGATGTGGTGGAAGCGCTCCGTGAGAACCCGTAGATATCCGTCCATCCATCCTTGTATGTTGTAGAGTCCAATCCGTGTCCGTGTCATGTCTGAGTCCATGCGGTCAGTCCAGTTCTGTGCATGAGTAAAAAGGAAAGGAGAAATTTAAATAAGGACAAAAGAGAGGGTATAGAAACGAAACTGGATGTGTGAGCGGCCGACTCAGCTTGTTTTCCTTGGTCACCTTTCACTTCTTTGCTACCAGATACCGCGTGTCTGGATCTATAGCTCGGGTAGTGTTAGCAATGATATAAATGAGCGCGGTGTCTCTGCGCGCGGTAGAACGACAATAGAATGGAGCGGGCAGAAGGAGACACGAGCAGTTTGAACCCCTCCAATGTGGATACTATCTACAGAATTTTTGTGTTTGTTTTTCTTTTAAGGACTGGGGACTATAGTAGAGAGTCTGTTTGATAGATGCTGAGTGTTTTTATATTTTCGGATTGACTGAGTGAATGAAACGGATCACTGGTCAAAACCCGGGGTGGAACAGAGACGTATGGTACTTGTCTTTATTGAATGGTATCTGATCGAACGAATGTCGGATTGAATGATAAGGAAAGAGGTGGTTATTCGGAGTCGATGGAGTCCGTATCTTCGTCATCTAGCTCTTCAACATCTTCTCCTGCCATCTGATCCAACTCTTCTTCGTCCGCGCTGGTGATGAGTGACCGGAATCTTGGTTTGGAATCTCGGCCAGTATGGCATGAGTCGAAAGACGGCGTAGCGGAGTTTTGACACTGAACCGTCCAACTCGGCGAGCAGATACGATCCTCCAGTAGTCCGGCGAAGGACCACAATCGGACCGAGATATCTTGGCTTCATCTTTCGATTCAGCTCTTTTTCTATCCGAGTATTGTGGACAAGGACGAGACTTCCAGGTTGGAAGTCGAAGTCTTTGATCTGGTTCTTGAATGCCGACTCGAAGTGTTTGATAGATTCGAACTGAGCCTTTAGGACTCGGTCCCAAATTGACTCTATGTCTTCCTGGTGCTTTTGGAGCTGGCAGGCTCTCCAAGCGATCAGTTCGGACGGGGAAAGGGGGTCAGTGTCGGGTAATGGAACAAGGAAGGTAGCTTTGGATAGATCAAATGGGAACAAGGGCTCCACGCCGTGAACCATGAAGTAAGGAGACAAACCCATCGATCTGAGTATGGTGACTCTCTTGGCCCAGAACACCGAGTGAGTGGCAGTATGCCAGCGAGTCTCCCCTCCCTGGGAAGTTTTGATGATGTCCTCCTGGACATTGAAGTGGTGATGCTCCACTATTCCGTTGGCCTGGGAGTTATAGGGGGAAATGTGAATGTGCTGGCAGATGTGATACCGGTTTGCAAGGATGTCTACGGCTTGAACAAAAGCGGGCCCATTGTCAGTAACGATTTCACATAAGGGGCCCCAACGGCAAAGGATGTCTTCAAATATGAATGTGGCGAGTGCGACCACATTCTCGGTACACAACATCCGCCATTCCGGGTATGCGGTTAACGCGCACTGAGCCTGGACAATGTACTGATATCCACCGGACTGCGGCATTACCATCGTATCCAGGTGGGCCTTGTGGAAAAGACCTCCGATAACAGGGACGGTAGGCGGAATATGGAGGCATCGAGTCTGCTGGATCTGGCACTCGTGGCAAGTGCGGACGAACCATTTGACATCGTCTACCAACATCGGCCACCAGAACCGAAGTAGCAAACAGGTCCGAACCGAAAAGACACCCTTGTGTCCGAGACTGTCATGAGCCTCCCGCATCAGTTCGTACCATCGCCGCGTCGGTGGAACTAACTGGTGGCATCTATGTGGTTCTCGCCACCATAGTGAACCGTTCAGGATAAAGAACTGAGTCGCCGAATTGATGAAGGACCAAAATTCAACATCTGAAAGGTCAGGTGGGCGTACGCAGGTCTCCAAGAAATCACGGATCCGACCGATCCGAGCCTCTTTCACGACTGCTTTAGCAGACCAAGGTATTGGTGGATCGTCCACAGGGGACTGCGTTTCGATCGATGAGGATGAACTGAATGAAGAAAGGAGCGAGAAATAAACGGGGGAAGAGACAGAAAAAGACGCAAAACAGTCTGAAGGAGCTGTGCCGGAAGTGCAGTGGTATCGGGAACAAGGTGCTACAAATGCGGATGGACATCCGTTCGCAAAATGAGACCATTCGTTGAGCAAGGAAACTGAGAAAGAATAGGCATCGTCGAGCCAGTCCTCGATGACGTCTTCCTCAGGGGGGTCTTTATCAGAAGGTGGCCAATGTGAGAGACCGTCTGGGCTGGCGTGCTTAACAGCCAGAACATGAACTAAGCGAAAGTGAAATAAAAGAATACTGGTGATCCACCGGTTGATGGTCGCGTTCGGTTGAAGGTCCGGATTATTGATCATCCCCTGGACGTACTTGGCGTCCACCTCTATGGTGAAATTAACAACACCAAAAACAAAAAGACGGACCGCTCTCAGTGCGCGAAACAGTCCATACAACTCAAGCTTCACCTGAGAGTAGCAGCTCTCAACCTCGGTCAGGCTTATAGACCCGAACTGATTTGGATAGCGATGACCGTTGTCGCCCATCTGCGACAGGATGTATCCGACCACTATGACTGATGTGTCAACAGCGAGGATCACCTCTCCCCCCGGACTCGTAGTCCAAATGCAGGAGCACAGGGGACTTTATAATCTCATCCTTCAGACGTTGCATTGCATGTTGCTGGGCGTCGCCCCATTCGAAAGGAACACCCTTCTGGGTCAAATTGTCCAGCGGTCAGGCGATAGAAGCAAAATCCCAGATGAAGATACAGAGCACTCCATAGGTTCCCAAGAAGCTGTGGACCTGTGTCAGGGTCTGACACTCGGGCCAATCGCGGATCTTTTGGACCTTGGCCTCGTGGGGAACCTGACCTTCAAAGGTACACTTGTGACCGACGATAGTAGCATCCGGCGCAGCAAGCACGAACTTCTTGGCCAAGACTGTGGCATTCACGTTCTCGAACCGCTGCAGGATCCTGTGGACAACGGTTAGGTGCTTCCAAATGAATAAATGGATGCCCGGATTTTCAGGGATGGTCTCGTAAGAACCATCTTCCCTTTGATACCGGGTGGTCACGGATTTGACTGGTATGTCATCTATAAACAGGTGAGTATGGTCCGGGATCTCGTCCTGAAGAACGAAGGCCATATCGGCTTGGTAGACCTGTACGGTGTTAGTGTGTCCCATAGGTAGAGCGGTTAACCGATGCAGTCTGAGGGGACTATTGAACGTGGTCATGTCCCGAGACTCCTCGTGTAGAGGGCGCTGGTCATAACCCACAAATAAGTCCATCATACCGTAAACCGCATATCCGCCGAAGGACTCGGCCAGATGTTCAACGAATGGTGGAACCGAAGAGTCCCGGATGGTAACCGCATTGAGTGGTTGGAGGTCGTGGACTAGCCAAAGTGTCTTTCCGTCCTGTTTGAGTACGTAGAACCATCTTGACCGGTATGCTGCGATGGATGGCTTGACGCGATCCGGTCCTTGATAATCTGTATGGCCTGGTCCCAGGATGCAGGTGGGACCAGTATATTGCATAGCACCCAAGGAGTATGGGGCACAGTCGGTATCTTCACTGGTGGGAAGTATTGCTCATCGAGTCGGCCTCGCTCAGTCGGGACCCAAGTGAAAGCCTTCTCGTGGTTGCAGACCAGCCATCAAACCAACTTTAGTTCCTCGGGCCAAAGCCATTTGGCTGGGTCTAGGTCAAGAGCGTCGGCACGTTCCTGCATAAAGCGGATCCCTCGAGTAAAATCAGGTGGATGAGTAGGTAGGGGCTTTAACCCTTCGAGCGGGTTGTCTGGTAGGTGTCGGATGATGCAGTACTCCTCCGCTAGAGGAGCCACAACGGGCCGAACCTTTTTAGTGACGGGCTTATATGTGAGACAATGCCAAAGCAGGTTGAAATGGTAAACGGATCGTAAGGCAGCCATGTGGTCCGAAGTAAAAGTGGACTGCATAGAGGAAAGATAATCATATAAAGTGGAATGGTTTGGCGATCAGCTAAAGCGGTCTGAAAGCAATCGGTATGAAAAGCAGGAGATGGATGGACGAAGGAATGAGGTGAAGTAAGCAAAGGAAGATTGCGTAGTAGGCTCTCCCCAACCTTTCGGCGGATCATCAATATTTAAAAACCCATCTCCACAATGGACTGATGGTTGGCACAATTCTGACCGCATCGACAACGAGGACATCCTTCTGTCCAGGAACAGGTAGGTAGTTTATAAAGTTTACTGGTGTTCGGGTCATGTAGTGTGATTGTCTGCGAACTGTCCGGAAAGTCCTCGGTCATTGCAGAATGAAGGCAATGAAAGGGGTGACCAAGCAAAAGATCAAAGTTGGCACGTGGAATTACCTGTACCTGGAGGGCGATCTCACCAGCTCCAAAGTCTAGCTGAAGGTTCTCGAGAACCCCCAACATGGACTCAGTCGACGTGTTGGCGTTTGACATCATCATGACATGGTCTGACTGGACCAGCAATCTGAGACTTTCCCATACCCGTTTGGGCATGGCGACAATCTCCGAACCTGAGTCAAGTACGCCGATGATGGACCAACTGGTCCCAAGTACTTTCACTTCAAGCAACCTGAGAGGCAAGCTATGGTGAGCAACGATGTCGCCGTCGGCATTCTGGATGACTCGGTCACTGTTACAGAATGGGAGGACCCCCTATCTTTTCCTCCCTTCTTGTCACGGGACCTATGGGCTGACTTCCAGTTGGACACGGAGATTCCTCAAAGCCAGTGGGACGAGCTGTTCAGCTTCGACCACTACGACTCCGAGGGACACTGTCTTACCACGGAAGCCGAGGACACCGCCTTCTAAAGCAGTACGCACCGGATTC
>QGOI01004404.1:0-19645 GCA_003313885.1 Boletus sp. MG55
ATGACAGCCAGTCAATGCCGAGATCGCAGCGCAACTTTTGGCAGACAGAGGTGCCTTTCACAGGCACAGGGTGGATGATCATGTACGTGAAGCTAGTATTTTCGTTGTACATGCTCATGGTTCACTTAGGGCCACACAAATAATCTTGCCCACCCTGTGCTGGAGGGCCTCGTTCTTGATTTCTTCTACACCAGCCCAAACTCAGTCAGCGCATTATTTCCTGAAGTGTTTCAGCAGGAAGTCCCGCAAGCCACTGTTGCACTTGCAGTTACCGCAGTACATTCAAGTTCTCTGCTTCATCTTCACTTACAATTTATTTCTTAGCTGAAATCTGCCCTTGACGAGATTGCTCATGCTGAGTCAAGCTTCAAAGCCCAGAAATATCACGACTTTTATCTCTCGGTACTCAATTGCATGTCCAAGTGTGACACACACCCTGTTCACAAGAAGAAAACAAAGGTGTTAAGGGTCGAATGGGCACAGATTGGAAGGTGTGTAGTTATTTGGCTGCGGGGCTGTTTAACTGACTTTCCTTCCATAGCAATGCCCATATGTCCATTTCGTCTGCAGCTCAGAACACTTTTCAAGTTGTACTCGACTAAATCTCCTGAATGATGTTTTACATGCACACGTGCTATTTTCATCTGTAATGAATAATCATGTGACCCGTACCTGATCCATCTATGCATTTTCTACTTATGTTCATTTGTGATAATGTCCGAGTTGGATTACTGCTGCTTATGAAAGTGTGATGACCTGGGACAGCCTGGAGCTTGTTGTGCAAATATCATTTCTGGTATTCCTATCCAGTTCGTCCCAGCTGTAGTTACCTGTCCAGTACTAGACATGTCTGTTCCAGAAATAAACCCAGTGTCCAGGAATAGAAAGTCAAGGACCTTGATGGATGAGCTATGGTACTGTCCAGCATTGTCCAGGCCTAGACAGTGGAAGGCTGGTTTGCTGATGTCTGATCTTCAGTCTCTGACAGTGAACTCCAGCTGCCTGAATCAGCTGTCTAACACATATGAGAAGTGGCGCCCGTGTGCAGACATTCCAATTGGTGTCAGCGTCCAGTTGGAGTGGTAAAAGTGGATCAGAGGGATCACTGGAATGAAAGCTCACATTTCCTACCCTCCACAGGTGTTGTGGGTGTAGAGGCAGTGTTCGCCTGGTTTGCACGTCTTCCACTGCGTTTGGACGACTTCAGGGCATCTTTGGCACATTGGAGTGAGTAGCATTTGCACCGGCAGTGGCCAGACTTCTCACAGAAGTCGCAAGGCAATGAGGGGTTGCAAATGCAGCCAGGAGTGGTGGTAGATAGCACAGAGCTGCCAGTAACAGTGGTCGCATCAGCATGAGGGCAACGATTGATCGCTTCGGTCTGGAATGCAGCTTTCACCTTGTCCTGGTTGAGGTCTGTAAGGAGGGCAAGCGATGAAGTCAAATGGGCGTAGTCAGGGCCCAAAGCGTGCATCATAGCCATACAGCTCAGCTCATCATCTGAGGTTGTCAAAGTGAATGTTGTTGGACGGAGTTCCTGGATCCTGGCCATAGCTTGCTCAACTCGAGCACTCAGAGCTGGGAGAGACTCCTCTGGGCGCTTTCTGATGCTGAAGAACTCGTTGTAGGCCACAAAGCGAGTGCTAGCCTTCTGTTGTATGAAGAGCTTCTGAAGTACAGTCCAAGCAGCAGCTGGGTCGTCCTGGACAGCTCTGATATGGCCTCGTTGCTCAGGGATGTCGTCATATTGAGCATGAGTTCTCCAGCAGCGGTCCTGGTTGGTATCCCAAGCGTCCTGCTCTTTGTCTCCAGAGCTAGGACATTTCTCCTTTCCATCAACAAGTCACCAGAGACCTTTGGAGCGCAGGAGTGCCTTCATCTCCTCACTCCAGGTGGTGTAATTGTCGCCAGTGAGAGGTGAAATGTGGTGGTAATGGTGTTACTGCATCCAACACTCCCCCCTGATGGCACATCTCTCCACGCCTCTAGCTCCCCCTGAATGCTCCCAATCCCATAGAAGCACAGAACTGCTCAACTTTAACCTGAGGCAATGTCTTGGTGAGTAGGTCTGCAGGCATCTTGCCAGTAGGCACATAAGTCGGTGAAATGGAGCCTTGGTTGACCATATCACGTAGCCAGAACCAGGACAGGTCCAGTTGCTTCATGCGCCCATGGTGTTCCAGATGTTTCGCTACCTGAATGGTGGACTGGTTGTCCATGAACAGCACAGATGATGCGGTCATGGGGAATCCAAGTTCCTGCAGCATCTTGCGCATCCAGACAATCTCCTTGCCTGCCTCATATGCAGCCATGTACTCTGCTTCCGTTGTAGAGAGAGCGACTATTGACTGGTGCTTGGACATCCAGGAAATGACTCCAGTACCTATCTTCACCACATATGCGCCAGTAGAGCGTCCAGTGTCCTTGCAACCGCCATGGTTCGCATCGGAGTAGGTGGTGAAGAGCTGGGACTGAGAGGAATCTGGGGCATAGGTGATCGCATAGTTCATCATCCCTTTGATGTAGTGCATCAGGTGCTTGATTGCATGCCAATGGGTGACATGAGGCTCAGAGGTGAATGAAGCGAGCTGACCGACAGTATAAGCGATATCTGGGTGCATGGTGCACAAGAGATACTGCAGAGATCCAATGGCACCTCCATAGTCAACAGTGCCCATGAAAGCGCACTCCTCAGCAGTCTTGGGGCTCTGGTCCCGGGATAGACAAATTCCGGGCATCATGGGTGTCGAAACAGGCTTGAAATCAGTCATTCCACAGCATGCAAGCATCTCAGTGCAGTATTGCGGCTGTGAGATGGTCAGGGAGTGCTTGGAGCGATTGCGATCAATTTTAATAGCCAGGAGCTCAGTGGTGGGCCCAAGATCGCACAGTTTGAAGTGGCTGCTAAGATCTGGGATTGCCTGCTTGATTGCAGGAAGAGACTTGGATGCAAAGGTCATATTGTCGATGAAGACAGGCAGAATAATGCGAACCTCCCCCCGGATGAAGATATACACTGCAGCATCTGAATAGGTCTGTTTGAAGCCCATAGACTCGAGAGCGATGCGCATCTTGCGATTCCAGCGGTTTCCCCCTTGTTTGGTGCCATACAGCGACTTTTTCAGCAGACAGACTATCTCTTTCGGGTTTCCCTGCACAAATCCCTCTGGTTGTTCCATATAGACATCGCAGTCCATGTCGCCATTGAGATAGGTATTGGAGACGTCCACAGACCACAAATGAAGGTTGTGAAGCATGGCTAATGCAAGGATGAGGTGGAGGGTTGGGAGACATACAGTGGGAGCAAAGACTTCGAGGTATTCAAATCCAGGGCGCTGGAAGAAGCCCTGAGTGACCAAACGACCCTTATAATGCTCAAAAGAGCCATCAGCGTGATATTTGCAAGTAAATACCCATCTGGAACCAATGACAGGTCCATTCTTTGGTCGGCGCACCAGAATCCATGTGCCATTCATCTTGTGGGCCTCTAACTCAATCAAAGCAGCCTGTCTCCACTCAGCAGCATCCGCTGTGCATATTGCATCTGCAAAAGTCCTTGGATGCGGCGACTTGGCTGCAAAACAGTGAGCTGTATGGGCATCTTCATCATCCTCAGCCGAAGAATCATCCTGATTGCCAGCGATTTGTGCTGGACTGAGTTTCCACCACTCCCGAGGTGGCTGTCGATTTCTAGCAGGCATGCGAGCACCAATGCCAACTGGGCTAGGAGCTCTGGGTGGTGCTGGTGGTGGAGTAGCTGGCACTGGAAGAGGTGCTGGCTCCTCTACATCATCGACTTCAGGCTCCCCCTGAGGAGGTGGCAGCTCTGGAGCAGCTACTAGTGGTTCAGCAGTGTCCAGGTCATTGGGCAAGTCAGGAGGGACATATGGAGCATGTGCGGGCACGGATGGAGGCTGATTGGCTCGTAGTAATACTGGGGCAATGATAGGCAAGCGTTCATCAAAATCAGCATGCTCGGATATGAATGTGCACTTGGTGGTAGGGTTGTAGAACTTCCAATCCTTGTAACCATCTGGGTAACCAATGAATACGCACTTCTCATAGTGTGGGTGAAGCGCAGGATGCTTGTCCTTCTGTACATGCACATATGCAGTGCAGCCCCACACTCTGAGATGAGAGACATCTGGTTTGCGTCCATTCCATAGCTCATAAGGTGTTGTATTGTCGAGGGCAGCTGTTGGACAACAATTCCAGACATGGACCAGTGCAGCGAGTGCCTCACCCCAGAACGCCATAGCAAGACCTGATTCCTTCAGCATAGCTGTGATGTGCTCAGAGAGGATGCGATTGGCACGCTCTGCAACACCATGTTGCTGCGGACATGCACGAACAGTGTGTTGGCACTGGATACCACACGAATTGCTGAAGTGGAGCATGGCATGACTCATGTATTCTCCTCCCTTGTCGTCTCGCAAGGTTTTGATCTTTCGCTCCGTCTGATTCTCAGCAAATGCCTTAAACTGCTTGAATGCGCTGAAAATGTCCGATTTCACGCGAGTTGGCAGTACAAAGCAGTATCTCAAGTAGTCGTCAATGAATGTCACCCAATAGTGGAATCCAGAGAATGAGCAATGAGGGATCTCGTGGACATCTGAGTGGACGAGCTCCAGTGGGTGCGAAGTGTGCCAGGAGCTGCTGGGAAATGGATTTGCACGCATCTTGCCAGCTATACATGGCTCACAGATTGGATCAGGTGCAATCTTGACATCGAGCTGCAATCCTGTGACCAGTTTATGCTGAATCAACACCTTGACATCAGATACATTGTGGTGCGCTAGCCTGCGATGCCAGAGGGACAAGTCAAGCGAAACAGTGGTTGCTGGGTTCACATACTCAGTGGTAGGTTGGGTCACACCATCCAGAAATGCTGCGTTGTGCTCATTGATGGGTGGGACGAACAGTGGAGGTCCACCAGAGCAAGAGAAGGAAAGATGTGTTGCATTGATATGGACAACAAACGACAAGTGGCGAGTTAGGTACAGGACAGCCAGGAGGTTGTTGCGGAGTTGAGGTACATGCAGGACATTACTAAACTCCACCGCTCTCCCCCTCTTTCCATCTAGAGTTGGGTGGAACACCACAGAACCAATCCCTGCTAAGTAAACAACTGTATTGTCGGAAAGTTTGATTGGGACGCATTTTGGTGCATAGTTGCGCAGCCAATGGCAGTGTGGCATCATATGAGAAGTGGCGCCCGTGTCTGCATTCCAATTGATGTCAGCATCGAGTTGGAGTGGCATGAGTGGATCAGAGGGATCACTGGAATGAAGACTTGCATTTCCTGCATGTTCTACCGCAACCTGGGGTGGTGTAGCGCTGTCTGGAGCTGCTGTGGGTGTAGAGGCAGCGTTGGCCTGGTTTGTGTGTCTTTCATTGCATCAACTTCAGCACATCTTTTGTGCGTTGCAGCGAGTAGCATTTGCACCAGCAGTGGCCAGACTTCTCACAGAAGTTGCAAGGCAACAAGGGGTTGCAAACGCAGCCAGGAGCGGTGATAGACAGCACAGAGCTGCCAGTAACAGTGGACACATCAGCACGAGGGCGACAATTGATCTCTTCGGTCTGGAATGCGGCCTTCACCTTGTCCTTGTCCAGGTCTGTAAGGAGGGCAAGCGAGAAAGTGAAATGGGCATAGTCTGCCAGGGCCCAAAGTGTGCATCATAGCCATGCAGCTTAGCTTGTCATCTGAGGTAGTCAACATGAAGGTTTTTGGATGGAGTTCTTGGATCCTGGCCATAGCTTGCTCAATTCAAGCACTCAGAGCTGGGAGAGACTCCTCAGGGCGCTTTCTGATGCTGAAGAACTCGTCATAGGCCACAAAGCGAGTGCTGGCCTTCTGCTGAATGAAGAGCTTTTGAAGCACAGTCCAAGCAGCAGCAGGGTCGTCCTGGACAGCTCTGATATGGCCTCATTGCTCACTGGCAGGAACAATATTGAGCATGAGTTCACCTGCAGCCTGGTCCTGTTTGGTGTCCCAAGCGTCCTGCTCTTTGTCTCCAGAGCTAGGACATTTCTCCTTTCCATCCACAAGGCGCCAAAGACCTTTGGAGCACAGGAGTGCCTTCATCTCCTCACTCCAGGTAGTGTAATTGTCACCACTGAGAGGTGAAATGCGGTGGTGATGGTGTTCAGAGGCCATGGTCAATGAATGGTGAAGTGGATGTGACAGGGTTGGAAACAGTGAAAATAAGTCACGTAGTAGGCATGTAGTGGTGCGCTGTCTAGCACGCAGGGCTCATAACCTGTTTGACAGCTGAATCAGGCAGCTGGAGTTCACTCTCAGAGACTGAGATTATGTAGTTCAACATACATAGGCTTACCTGGAGTTCACTGTCAGAGACTGAAGATCAGAGACAGTGAACTTGCAGGATATACAAAGTGCAGTCACAACAATGATACATATCAATAGTGCGCCACAATGTGGCGGAGTAGGAGAAGCGTGACTCATCTAGGCGTGACTCACAAGTGTGCAATCACTGCATCTAACAGGAACCGATGATAGGTCCATTCTTTGGTCGGGGAACCAGAATCCATGTGCGATTCGTCTTGTGGGCCTCTAATTCAGTCAAAGCAGCCTGTCTCCACTCAGCAGCATCCTCTGTCCTTATTGCATCTGCAAAAGTCCTTGGATGTGGCGACTTGGCTGCAAAAACATGCGCAGCATCGGCATCTTCATCATCCTCATCTGAAGAATCATCCTGATTGCCAGCGATTTGCGCTGGGCAGAGTTTCCACCATTCATGAGGTGGCTGTCGATTCCTGGCAGGCATGCGAGCACCAATGCCAACTGGGCTAGGAGCTCTGGGTGGTACTGGTGGTGGAGTAACTGGCGCTGGAAGAGGTGCTTGCTCCTCCACATCGTCGGCTTCAGGCTCCCCCTGAGGAGGTGGCAACTCTAGTGCAGGTACTAGTGGTTACTCAGGAGGGACATATGGGGTAAGCGCAGGTGCAGATGGAGGCTGGTTGGTTCACAGCAAGATGGGAGCAATGATAGACAGGCGTTCGTTGAAATCAGCACGTTCAGAGATGAATGTGTGCTTAGTGCTAGGGTTGTAGAACTTCCAGCCCTTGTAACCATCTGGATAACCAATGAATACACACTTCTCATAGTGCGGGTGAAGCGCAGGACACTTGTCCTTCTGTACATGGACGTATGCGGTGCACCCCCACACTTTGAGATGGGAGACATCAGGTTTGCGTCTATTCCATAGCTCGTAAGGTGTTGCATCATCAAGGGCAGCTGTGGGGCAACAATTCCAGACATGGACCAGTGCAGCGAGTGCCTCACCCCAGAATGCCATAGCAAGACCTGATTCCTTCAGCATAGCTGTGATGCGCTCAGAGAGGACACGATTGGTGCGCTCTGCGACACCATTTTGCTGCGGACGCGCACGGACAGTGTGCTGGCGCTGGATCCCACAGGAATTGGTGAAGTCGAGCATGGCATGACTTATGTACTCCCCTCCCATAAGGTTTTGATCTTTCACTCCATCTGGTTCTCAGCAAAGGCCTTAAACTGCTTGAATGCACTGAAAACGTCTGATTTGGCGCAAATGGGTAGTACAAAGCAGTATCTCGAGTAGTCGTCGATGAATGTGACCCAATAGCAGAATCCAGAGAATGAGTGATGAGGGATCTCATGGACATCCAAGTGGACAAGCTCCAGTGGGCATGAAGCATGCCAGGAGCTGCTGGGAAATGGATTTGCGCGCATCTTGCCAGCTATACCCACAGATTGGATCAGGTGCAGTCTTGACATCGAGCTGCAATCCTGTGACCAGTTTGCACTGAATCAGTGCCTTGACATCAGATACGTTGTGGTGTGCTAGCCTGCGATGCCACAGTGACAAGTCAAGTGGCACAGTGGTTGCTGGTTGTGCATACTCAGTGATAGGTTGAGTCACACCATCCAGAAATGCGGCATTGTGCTCATTCATGGGTGCGATGAACAGTGGAGGTCCACCAGAGCGAGAGAAGGCCAGGTGTGTTGCATTGATATGGACAACAAACGACAAGTGGCGAGTTAGGTACAGGACACCCAGGAGGTTGTTGCGGAGTTGAGGTATATGCAGGACATTACTAAACTCCACCGCTCTCCCCCTCTTTCCATCTAGAGTCGGGTGGAACACAACACATCCGATGCCTGCTGAGTAAATGACTGTATTGTCAGCGAGTTTGATTGGGACACGTTTTGGCACATAGTTGCGCAGCCAATGGCAGTGCAGCGTCATATGAGAAGTGGCGCCCATGTCTGCATTCCAATCAGTGTCAGCATCGAGTTGGAGTGGCGAGAGTGGATCAGAAGGATCACTAGAATGAAGACTTGCATTGCCTGCACGTTCTACCACATCCTGGGGTGGTGTAGCGCTTTCTGCAGGTGCTGTGGGTGCAAAGGCAGCCTTGGCCTGGTTTCCACGTCTTCCATTGCATTTGGACGACTTCAGGGCATCTTTTGTGTGTTGGAGCAAGTAGCATTTGCAACGGCAGTGGCCAGGCTTCTTACAGAAGTCACAAGGTGATGAGGGGTTGCAAACGCAGCCAGCAGCGGTGGTAGACAACGCAGAGGTGCCAGGAACAATGGACGCATCAGCACGAGGGCGATGATTGATCTCTTCGGTCTGGAATGCAGCTTTCACCTTGTCCTTGTCGAGGTCTGTAAGGAGGGCAAGGGACGAAGTGAAATGGGCATAGTCTGCACCCAAAGCATGCATCATAGCCATGCAGCTCAGCTCGTCATCCGAGGTAGTCAAAGTGAATGTTGTTGGACGGAGTTCCTGGATCCTGGCCATAGCCTGCTCAACTCGAGAACTCAGAGCTGGGAGAGACTCCTCAGGACGCTTTTTGATGCTGAAGAACTTGTTGTAGGCCACCAAGCGAGTGCTGGCCTTCTGCTGAATGAAGAGCTTTTGAAGCACAGTCCAAGCAGCAGCAGGGTCGTCCTGGACAGCTCTGATATGCCCTCATTGCTCAGGAACGATATTGAGCATGAGTTCACCTGCAGCCCGGTCCTGTTTGGTGTCCCAAGCGTCCTGCTCTTTGTCTCCAGAGCTAGGACATTTCTCCTTTCCATCCACAAGTTGCCAGAGGCCTTTGGAGCGCAGGAGCAGTGCCTTCATCTCCTCACTCCAGGTGGTGTAATTGTTGTCAGTGAGAGGTGAAATGCGGTGGTGATGGTGTTCAGAGGCCATAATGGACGAATGGTGAAGTGGATGTGACGGAGTTGGAAACAGTGAAAATAAGTCGCATAGTAGGCGCATAGTGGTGCGCTGTCTAGCGCGCAGGGCTGATAACCTGTTAGACAGCTGATTCAGGCAGCTGGAGTTCACTGGAGTTCACTGTCAGAGACCAAGATTATGTAGTTCAACATACATAGACTTACCTGGAGTTCACTGTCAGAGACTGAAGATCAGAGCCAGTGAACTCACAGGATATACAAAGTGCGGTCACAACAATGATACATATCAATAGTGTGCCACAATGTGGCGCAGTAGGAGAAGTTTGACTCATCTAGGTGTGACTCACAAGTGTGCAATCACTGCATCTAACAATACCTGGAGTTCACTATCACAGACTGAAGAGCAGAGACAGTGAACTCGCAGGATATACAAAATGCGGTCACAACAATGATACATATCAATGGTGAGCCACAATGTGGCGCAGTGTGAAAGGCGTGACTCATCTAGGCATGACTCACAAGTGTGCAATCACTGCATCTAACATGATGCAAACCTCCCCCGGACGAAGATATAGATGGCAGCATCCGGCATCTTGCCAGCTATACACGGCTCACAGATTGGATCAGGTGCAGTCTTGACATCGAGGTGCAATCCTGTGACCAGTTTGCGCTCAATCAATGCCTTCACATGAGATACATTGTGATGTGCCAGCCTGCGATGGCAGAGAAATAAGTTGAGTGCAACAGTGGTTGCTGGATTTGCATACTCAGTGATCCGCTGAGTCACACCATCTAGAAATGCGGCGTTGTGCTCATTGATGGGTGCGAGGAACAGTGGTGGTCCACCTGAGTGAGAGAAGGATGTGTTGCATTGATATGAACATCAAATGACGAGTGGTGAGTTAGGTACAGGACAGCCAGGAAGTTGTTGTGAAGTTGAGGGACATACAGGACATTATTAAACTTGACCGCTCTCCCCCCTCTGTCCATCTGGAGTCGGGTGGAACACCACAAATCTGATGCCTGCTGAATAAACCACAGTGGTGTTGGCAACATTTGATTGGTACACACTGTGGCGTATAGTTGCACAGCCAATGGCGGTGAGGTGGCAAATGACAAGTGGCGCCCATGTCTGCATTCCAATGGGTGTCAGCGTCGAGTCATAGTGGTGAGAGTGTAATCATTACCATTCATTTCCCCATGGTCAGTGTACCTATCCCCTCTCTTTTCCCATTGTTCTAGGCCTTTCTGGCCGCTCTACACACTGTTTTGCCATTGTGGCTTATTGTGGCTGCTATTTGTTTACCAGTATTTACAGCCACTCGGAGTTCAGTGTCAGAGACTGGGATTATGTAGTTCGACATACGTAGACATACCTGGAGTTCACTATCAGAGACTGAACATAAGAGACAGTGAACTCGCAGGATATACAAAACGCGGTCATAACAACAATACATATCAATAGTGCGCCCAATAGTGTGCCACAAGTGGTGCAGTGGCAGAGGTGTGACTCATCTAGGCATGACTCACAAGTGTGCAATCACTTCATCTAACATATTCAGTGGCTAGTCTGCTCCTAAAGCTCCCAGCTCCTATTATTGCTCAGGAACAATATTGCGCATGAGTTCACCTGCAGCCCGGTCCTGTTTGGTGTCCCAAGCGTCCTACGCTTTGTCTCTAGTGCTAGGACCTTTCTCTTTTCCATCGAAAAGGCGCCAGATGTGTTAGATGCAGTGATTGCACACTTGTGAGTCACGCCTAGATGAGTCATGCTGCTCCTACTGTGCCACATTGTGGCACACAATTGATATGTATCATTGTTGTGACCACACTTTGTATATCCTGTGAGTTCACTGTCTCTGATCTTCAGTCTCTGACAGTGAACTCCAGGTAAGTCTATGTATGTTGAACTACATAATCTAGTCTCTGACAGTGAACTCCAGCTGCCTGAATCAGCTGTCTAACAGGTTATGAGCCCTGCGCGCTAGCCAGCACACCACTACATGCCTACTACGCGACTTATTTTCACTGTTTCCAACTCCATCACATCCACTTCACCATTTGTCCACCATGGCCTCTGAACACCATCACCACTGCATTTCGCCTCTCACTGGCAATAATTACACCACCTGGAGTGAGGAGACAAAGGCACTCCTGCACTCCAAAGGTCTTTGGCGACTTGTGGATGGAAAGGAGACACGTCCTAGCTCTGGAGGCAAAGAGCAAGACGCTTGGGACACCAAACAGGACTGGGCTGCAGGTGAACTCATGCTCAATATTGTTGCTGAGCAATGAGTCCATATCAGAGCTGTCCAGGATGACCCTGCTGCCGCTTAGACTGTGCTTCAAAAGCTCTTCGTTCAGCAGAAGGCCAGCACTCGCTTTGTGGCCTACGACGAGTTCTTCAGCATTGGAAAGTGTTAGACAGCTGATTCAGGCAGCTGGAGTTCACTGTCAGAGACTAAAGATCAGAGACAGTGAACTCGCAGGATATACAAAGTGCGGTCACAACAACGATACATATCAATAGTGCGCCACAATGTGGCGCAGTAGGAGAAGTGTGACTCATCTAGGTGTGACTCACATGTGTGCAATCACTGCATCTAACACTCCCCCCTGATTGCGCATCTCTCCACGCCTCTAGCTCCCCCTGAATGCTCCCAATCCCATAGAAGCGCAGAACTGCTCAACTTTAACCCGAGGCAATGCCTTGGTGAGTAGGTCTGCAGGCATCTCGCCAGTAGGCACATAAGTGGGTGAAATGGAGCTTTGGTCGACCACATCATGTAGCCAGAACCAGGACAGGTCCAGTTGCTTCATGCGCCCATGGTGTTCAGGATGTTTGGCCACCTGAATAGCGGACTGGTTGTCCATGAACAGGGCACATGATGCGGTCATGGGGAATCCGAGTTCCTGCAGCATCTTGCACATCCAGACAATCTCCTTGCCTGCCTCACATGCAGCCATGTACTCCGCTTCCGTCGTAGAGAGAGCGACTATTGACTGGCGCTTGGACATCCAGGAAACGACTCCAGTACCTACCTTCACAACATATGCGCCAGTGGACTGTCCAGTGTCCTTGCAACCGCCATGGTTCGCATCAGAGTAGGTGGTGAAGAGCTGGGACTGAGAGGGATCTGGGGCATAGGTGATAGCATAGTCCATCGTACCTTTGATGTAGCGCATCAGGTCCTTGATTGCATGCCAATGGGCAACACCAGGCTCAGAGGTGAATGAAGCGAGCTGACCGACAGTATAAGTGATATCAGGGCACGTGGTGCATAAGAGATACTGCAGAGATCCAATGGCGCCTCCATAGTCAACAGTGCCCATGAAAGCACGCTCCTCAGCAGTCTTGGGGCTCTGATCCCGGGATAGACAAATTCCGGGCGTCATGGGTGTTGAAACACCTGCTTGATTGCAGGCAGAGACTTCGATGCAAAGGTCATATCGTCGACAAAGACAGGCAGAATGATGCAAACCTCCCCCCAGATCAAGATATACACTGCAGCATCTGAATATGTCTGCTTGAAGCCCATAGACTCCAGAGCAGTGTGCATCTTGCAATTCCAGCGGTTTCCCCCTTGTTTGGTGCCATATAGTGACTTCTTCAGCAGACAGACAGTCTCTCGGGGTTTCCTTGCGCAAATCCCTCTGGTTATTCCATATAGACATCGCAGTCCATGCCACCATTCAGATAGGCATTGGAGACATCGACAGACCACAAATGAAGGTCATGAAGTGCGGCTAATGCAAGGATGATGTGAAGGGTTGGGAGATGTACAGTGGGAGCGAAGACCTTGAGGTATTCGAATCCAGGGCACTGGGAGAAGCCCTGAGCGACCAAACGACCCTTATAACGCTCAAAGGAGCCATCAGCGCAATATTTTCGAGTAAATACCCATCTCGAACCAATGACAGGTCCGTTCTTGGGTCAGGGCACAACAATCCAAGTGCCATTCGTCTTGTGGGCATCTAACTCAATCAAAGCGGCCTGTGTCCACTCAGTGGCATCCTGTGTGCGTATTGCATCTGCAAAAGTCCTTGGATGTGGCGACTTGGCTGCAAAACAGTGCGCAGTATCAGCATCTTCATCATCCTCATCTGAAGAATCATCCTGATTGCCAGCAATTTGTGCTGGACTGAGTTTCCACCACTCCCAAGGTGGCTGTCGATTTCTAGCAGGCATGCGAGCACCAATGCCAACTGGGCTAGGAGCTCTGGGTGGTGCTGGTGGTGGAGTACCTGGCGCTGGAAGAGGTGCTGGCTCCTCCACATCGTCGGCTTCAGGCTCCCCCTGAGGAGGTGGCAGCTCTGGAAGCGGGGCTACCGGTTCAGCAGCATCCAGGTTATCGGGTAAGTCAGGAGGCACATAAGGGGCATGCAAAGGTGCAGGTACAGGATGCTGGTTCGCTTGGGGTAGTGCTGGAGTAATGATAGGCAAGCGTTCATCAAAATCAGCACGCTCGGAGATAAATGTGCATTTGGTGGTAGGGTTGTAGAACTTCCAACCCTTGTAACCATCTGGGTAACCAATGAATACGCACTTCTTGTAGTGCAGGTGAAGCGCAGGATGCTTGTCCTTCTGTACATGTACATATGCGGTGCAGCCCCACACTCTGAGATGAGAGACATCGGGATTGCATCCATTCCATAGCTCATAAGGTGTTGCATCATCGAGGGCAGCTATGGGGCAACAATTCCAGACATGGACCAGTGCAGCGAGTGCCTCATCCCAGAACCCCATAGCGAGACCTGATTCCTTCAACATAGCTGTGATGCACTCAGAGAGGACACGATTGGCGCGCTCTGCGACACTATTTTGCTGCGGACGCGCACAAACAGTGTGTTGGCGCTGGTTACCACAGGAATTGGTGAAGTCGAGCATGGCGTGACTCATGTACTCCCCTCCCTTGTCATCTCGCAAGGTTTTGATCTTTCGCTCCGTCTGGTTCTCTGCGAATGCTTTAAACTGTTTAAATGCACTGAAAACATCCGATTTGGCATGAATGGACAGTACAAAGCGGTATCTCAAGTAGTCGTTGATGAATGTGACCCAATAGCAGAATCCAGAGAATGAGCAATGAGGGATCTCGTGGACATCTGAGTGGACCAGCTCTAGTGGGCGTGATGCACGCCAGGAGCTGCTGAGAAATGGATTTGCGCACATCTTGCCAGCTATACACAGCTCACAGATTGGATCAGGCGCAGTCTTGACATCGAGCTGCAAACCTGTGACCAGGTTGCGCTGAATCAATGCCTTGACATCAGATATGTTGTGATGCGCCAGCCTGCGATGCCAGAGGGACAAGTCGAGCAGCACAGTGGTTGCTGGGTTCGCATACTCCGTGATAGGTTGAGTCACACCATCCAGAAATGCTGCGTTATGCTCATTGATGGGTGTCACGAATAGTTGAGGTCCACCAGAGCGAGAGAAGGAAAGCTGAGTTGCATTGATATGGACAACAAACAACAGGTGGTGAGTGAGATACAGGACAGCCAGGAGGTTGTTGTGGAGTTGAGGTACATGCAGGATGTTACTACACTCCACCACTCTCCCCCTCTTTCCATCTAGAGTTGGGTGGAACACCACAGAACCGATCCCTGCTGAGTAAACAACTGTATTGTCGGCGAGTTTAATTAGTACACGTTTGGGAGCACAGTTGCGCAGCCAATGGCGATGAGGGGTCATATGAGAAGTGGCCCCCATGTCTGCATTCCAATCGGTGTCAGCATCGAGTTGGAGTGGCGAAAGTGGATCAGAAGGATCACTGGAACGAAGACTTGCATTTCCTACACATTCTACCGCATCCTGGGGTGGTGTAGCGCCGTCCGCAGGTGTTGTGGGTGCTGAGGCAGCATTGGCCGGATTTCCGTGTCTTCCATTGTGTTTGGACAACTTCAGGGCATCTTTTGCACGTTGGAGCGAGTAGCATTTGCACCGGCAGTGGCCAGGCTTCTCACAGAAGTCACAAGGCGATGAAGGGTTGCAAATGCAGCCAGGAGCGGTGGTAGATAGCACAGAGCTGCCAGGAACAGTGGACGCATCAGCATGAGGGCGATGATTGATCTCTTCGTTCTGGAATGCAGCTTTCACCTTGTCCTTGTCGAGGTCCGTAAGGAGGGCAAGGGACGAAGTGAAATGGGCATAGTTTGTGCCCAAAGCGTGCATCATAGCCATGCAGCTCAGCTCATCATCCGAGGTAGTCAAAGTGAATGTTGTTGGACGGAGTTCCTGGATCCTGGCCATAGCTTGCTCAACTCGAGCACTCAGAGCTGGGAGAGACTCCTCAGGGCGCTTTCTGATGCTGAAGAATTCATTGTAGGCCACAAAGCGAGTGCTAGCCTTCTGCTGAACGAAGAGCTTTTGAAGCACAGTCCAAGCGGCAGCAGGGTCATCCTGGACAGCTCTGATATGGCCTCGTTGCTCAGGAACAATATTGAGCATGAGTTCCCCTGCAGCGCGGTCTTGTTTAGTGTCCCAAGCATCCTGCTCTTTCTCTCCAGAGCTAGGATGTGTTTCCTTTCCATCTACAAGTCGCCAGAGTCCTTTGAAGCGCAGGAGTGCCTTCATCTCCTCACTCCAGGTGGTGTAGTTGTGGCCAGTGACAGGTGAAATGCAGTGGTGATGGTGTTCAGAGGCCATGGTGGACAAATGGTGAAGTGGATGTGACGGAGTTGGAAACAGTGAAAATAAGTCACGTAGTAGGCGCATAGTGGTGCACTGTCTAGCGCGCAGGGCTGATAACCTGTTAGACAGCTGATTCAGGCAGCTGGAGTTCACTGTCAGAGACTAGGATTATGTAGTTCAACATCCATAGACTTACCTGGAGTTCACTGTCAGAGACTGAAGAAGATCACAGACAGTGAACTCACAGGATATACAAAGTGCGGTCACAACAATGATACATATCAATAGTTCACGACAATGTGGCGCAGTAGCAGAAGCGTGACTCATCTAGGCATGACTCCCAAGTGTGCAATCACTGCATCTAACAGAAAGCGCCCTGAGGAGTCTCTCCCAGCTCTGAGTGCTCGAGTTGAGCAAGCTATGGCCAGGAACCAAGAACTCCGTCGAACAACCTTCACTTTGATGACCTCGGATGACGAGCTGAGCTGCATGGCTATGATGCACGCATTCGGCGCAGACTACGCCCATTTCACTTCGTTGCTTGCCCTCCTTACAGACCTTGACAAGGACAAGGTGAAAGCTGCATGCCAGACCAAAGAGATCAATCGTCACCCTCGTGCTCATGCGTCTACTGTTACTGGCAGCTCGGCGCTGTCTACCACCGCTCCTGGCTGCACTTGTAACCCCTCGTTACCTTGCGACTTCTGTGAGACGTCTGGCCACTGCCGGTGCAAATGCTACTGGCTCCAACACGCAAAAGATGCCCTGAAGTCGTCCAAACGCAATGGAAGATGCGGAAATCAGGCCAATGCTGCCTCTGCACCCACAGCACCTGCAGACGGCACTACACCACCCCAGGATGCGGTAGAACATGCAGGCAATGCAAGTCTTCGTTCCAGTGATCCTTCTGATCCACTTTCGCCACTTCAACTCGATGCTGACACCGATTGGAATGCAGACATGGGTGCCACTTCTCATATGACCCCTCATCGCCATTGGCTGCGCAACTGTGCGCCCAAACGTGTACTAATTAAACTCGCCGACAATACAGTTGTTTACTCAGCAGGGATCGGTTCTGTGGTGTTCCACCCGACTCTAGATGGACAGAGGGGGAGAGCGGTGGAGTTTAGCAATGTCCTGCATGTACCCTAACTCCGCAACAACCTCCTGGCTGTCCTGTACCTAACTCGCCACTCATCATGTGTTGTTCATATCAGTGCCACACATCTTTCCTTCTCTCGCTCTGGTGGACCTCCATTGTTCGTCGCACCCATAAATGAGCACAACGCTGGATTTCTGGACAGTGTGACTCAACCTATCACTGAGTATGCAAACCCAGCAACCACTGTGCCACTCGACTTGTCCCTCTGGCATCGCAGGCTGGTGCATCACAACGTATCTGATGTCAAGGCGTTGATTCAGCGCAAACGGGTGACAGGATTGCAGCTCAATGTGAAGACTGTGCCTGATCGAATATGCGAACCGTGTATAGCTGGCAAGATGCGTGCAAATCCATTTCCCAGCAGCTCCTGGCACACTGTGCACCCACTGGAGCTTGTCCACTCAGATGTCCATGAGATCCCTGATCACTCATTCTTTGGATTCCGCTATTGGGTCACATTCATCGACGACTACTCGAGATACCGCTTTGTACTGCCCATTCGCGCGAAATCGGATGTTTTCAGCACGTTTAAACAGTTTAAAGCATTCGCAGAGAACCAGACGGAGCGAAAGATTTTTGCGAGACGACAAGGGAGGGGAGTACATGAGTCACGCCATGCTCGACTTCACCAATTCCTGCGGTATCCGGCGCCAACACACTGTTCGTGCGCGTCCGCAGCAAAATGGTGTCGCAGAGCGCGCCAATCATGTCCTCTCTGAGCGCATCACAGCTATGTTGAAGGAATCGGGTCTCGCTATGGCATGCTGGGGTGAGGCACTCGCTGCACTGGTCCATGTCTGGAATCATTGTCCAACAGCTGCCCTCGACGATGCAACACCTTACGAGCTATGGAATGGACGCAAACCCAATGTCTCCCATCTCAGAGTATGGGGGTGCACCGCATATGTGCATGTATAGAAGGACAAGCGTCCAGCGCATCACCCGCACTACGAGAAGTGCGTATTCATTGGTTACCCAGATGGTGACAAGGGTTGGAAGTTCTACAACCCTACCACCAAATGCACATTCATCTCCGAGCGTGCTGATTTCGATAAATGCTTGCCTATCATTACTCCAGCACTACCACGAGCGAACCAGCCTCCTGTACCTGCGCCTTTGCATGCCCCATATGTGCCTCCTGACTTACCCAATGACCTGGATGCTGCTGAACCAGTAGTCCCGCTTCCAGCGCTGCCACCTCCTCAGGGGGAGCCTGAAGCTGATGATGAAGAGGAGACAGCACCTCTTCCAGCGCCAGCGACTCCACCACCACCACCCAGACCTCCTAGCCCAGTTAGCATCGGTGCTCGCATGCCCACTAGAAATCGACAGCCACCTCAGGAGTGGTGGAAACTGAGGCCAACACAAATCGCTGGCAATCAGGATGATTCGTCGGGTGAGGATGATGAAGATGCCAATACAGCTCACTGTTTTGTAGCCAAGTCGCCGCATCCAAGGACTTTTGCAGATGCAATACGCACACAGGATGCCGCTGAGTGGACACAGGCCGCTTTGATTGAGTTAAGAGGCCCATAACACGAATGGCACATGGATTGTTGTGCCCTGACCCAAGAACGGACCTGTCATTGGTTCGAGATGGGTATTTACTCGAAAATATCGCGCTGATGGCTCTTTTGAGTGTTATAAGGGTCGTTTGGTCGCTCAAGGCTTCTCCCAGCGCCCTGGATTCAAATACCTCGAGGTCTTCGCTCCCACTGTACGTCTCCCAACCCTCCGCATCATCCTTGCATTAGCTGCACTTCACGACCTTCATTTGTGGTCTGTTGATGTCTCCAATGCCTATCTTAATGGCGGCATGGACTGCGATGTCTATATGGAACAACCAGAGGGATTTGCGCAAGGAAACTCGAGGGAGACTGTCTGTCTGCTGAAGAAGTCACTATATGGCACCAAACAAGGGGGAAACCGCTGGAATCGCAAGATGCACACTGCTCCTTGATCTGGGGGGAGGTTTGCATTATTCTGCCTGTCTTCGTCGACAATATGACCTTTGCATCGAAGTCTCTCTGCCTGCAATCAAGCAGGCAATCACAGATCTCAGCAGCCACTTCAAACTGCGCGATCTTGGGCCTACCACTGAGCGCCTGGGTATCAAAATCGATCGCAATCGCTCCAAGCACTCCCTGACCATCTCACAGCTGCAATACTGCGCTGAGATGCTTGCGCGCTATGGAATGTCTGATTCCAAGCCTGTTTCAACACCCATGCCGCCGGGAATTTGTCTATCCCGGGACCAGAGCCCCAAGACTGCTGAGGAGCGCGCTGTCATGCGCACTGTTGACTATGGAGGCGCCATTGGATCTCTGCAGTATCTCTCATGCACCACGTGCCCTGATATCGCTTATACTGTCGGTCAGCTCGCTTCATTCACCTCTGAGCCTGGTGTTGCCCATTGGCATGCAATCAAGGACCTGATGCGCTACATCAAAGGTACGATGGACTATGCTATCACCTATGCTTGTTGTTGATTGCGCACTCTGTGCCCTTCCTAAGCATTATTACCATTCGTTTCCCCATGGTCACTTTACCTATACCCTAGCTCTTCCCATTATTCTAGGCCGTTGTGGCCCTTCTACACACTGTTTTGCCATTGTGGCTTGTTGTGGCTGCTATTTGTTTACCAGTATTTACAGCC
>QGOI01004405.1:0-12642 GCA_003313885.1 Boletus sp. MG55
ATGACAGCCAGTCAATGCCGAGATCGCAGCGCAACTTTTGGCAGACAGAGGTGCCTTTCACAGGTACAGGGTGGATGATCATGTACGTGAAGCTAGTATTTTCATCGTACATGCTCATGGTTCACTTAGGGCCACACAAATAATCTTGCCCACCCTGCGCTGGAGGGCCTCATCCTTGATTTCTTCTACACCAGCCCAAACTCAGTCAGCGCATTATTTCCTGAAGTGTTTCAGCAGGAAGTCCCGCAAGCCACTGTTGCACTTGCAGTTACCGCAAGTTCTCTGCTTCATCTTCACTCACAATTTATTTCTTAGCTGAAATCTGCCCTTGACGAGATTGCTCATGCTGAGTCGAGCTTCAAAGCCCAGAAATATCACGACTTTTATCTCTTGGTACTCGATTGCATGTCCAAGTGTGACACACACCCTGTTCACAAGGAGAAAACAAAGGTGTTAAGGGTCGAATGGGCATGGATTGGAAGGTGTGTAGTCATTTGGCTGCGGGGCTGTTTAACTGACTTTCCTTCCATAGCAATGCCCATATGTCCATTTCGTCTGCAGCTCAGAACACTTTTCAAGTTGTACTCGACTAAATCTCCTGAATGATGTTTTACATGCATGCATGCTATTTTCATCCGTAATGAATAATCATGTGACCCGTACCTGATCCATCTATGCATTTTCTACTTATGTTGATTTGTGATAATGTCCGAGTTGGATTACTGCTACTTATGAAAGTGTGATGACCTGGGACAGCCTGGAGCTTGTTGTGCAAATATCATTTCTGGTATTCCTATCCAGTTCGTCCCAGCTGTAGTTACCTGTCCAGTACTAGACATGTCTGTTCCAGAAATAAACCCAGTGTCCAGGAATAGAAAGTCAAGGACCTTGATGGATGAGCTGTGGTACTGTCCAGCATTGTCCAGGCCTGGACAGTGGAAGGCTGGTTTGCTGATGTCTGATCTTCAGTCTCTGACAGTGAACTCCAGCTGCCTGAATCAGCTGTCTAACACATATGAGAAGTGGCGCCCATGTGCAGACATTCCAATCGGTGTCAGCGTCCAGTTGGAGTGGTAAAAGTGGATCAGAGGGATCACTGGAATGAAAGCTCACATTTCCTACCCTCCACAGGTGTTGTGGGTGTAGAGGCAGCGTTTGCCTGGTTTGCGCGTCTTCCACTGCGTTTGGACGACTTCAGTGCATCTTTGGCGCATTGGAGTGAGTAGCAATTGCACCGGCAGTGGCCAGACTTCTCACAGAAGTCGCAAGGCAATGAGGGGTTGCAAATGCAGCCAGGAGTGGTGGTAGATAGCACAGAGCTGCCAGTAACAGTGGTCACATCAGCATGAGGGCAACGATTGATCGCTTCGGTCTGGAATGTGGCTTTCACCTTGTCCTTGTCGAGGTCTGTAAGGAGGGCAAGTGATGAAGTCAAATGGGCGTAGTCAGGGCCCAAAGCGTGCATCATAGCCATACAGCTCAGCTCATCGTCTGAGGTTGTCAAAGTGAATGTTGTTGGACGGAGTTCCTGGATCCTGGCCATAGCTTGCTCAACTTGAGCACTCAGAGCTGGGAGAGACTCCTCCAGGCGCTTTCTGATGCTGAAGAACTCATCGTAGGCCACAAAGCGAGTGCTAGCCTTCTGTTGTACGAAGAGCTTCTGAAGTACAGTCCAAGCAGCAGCTGGGTCGTCCTGGACAGCTCTGATATGGCCTCGTTGCTCAGGGACATCATCATATTGAGCATGAGTTCTCCAGCAGCCCGGTCCTGGTTGGTATCCCAAGCGTCCTGCTCTTTGTCTCCAGAGCTAGGACATTTCTCCTTTCCATCAACAAGTCACCAGAGACCTTTGGAGCACAGGAGTGCCTTCATCTCCTCACTCCAGGTGGTGTAATTGTCGCCAGTGAGAGGCGAAATGTGGTGGTGATGGTGTTACTGCATCCAACACTCCCCCCTGATTGCACATCTCTCCACGCCTCTAGCTCCCCCTGAATGCTCCCAATCCCATAGAAGTGCAGAACTGCTCAACTTTCACCCGAGGCAATGCCTTGGTGAGTAGGTCTGCAGGCATCTCGCCAGTAGGCACATAAGTCGGTGAAATGGAGCCTTGGTCAACCACATCATGTAGCCAGAACCAGGACAGGTCCAGTTGCTTCATGCACCCATGGTGTTCCAGATGTTTCACTACCTGAATGGTGGACTGGTTGTCCATGAACAGGACAGATGATGTGGTCATGGGGAATCCGAGTTCCTGCAGCATCTTGCGCATCCAGACAATCTCCTTGCCTGCCTCACATGCAGCCATGTACTCTGCTTCCGTCATAGAGAGAGCGACTATTGACTGGTGCTTGGACGTCCAGGAAATGACTCCAGTACCTATCTTCACCACATATGCGCCAGTAGAGCGTCCAGTGCCCTTGCAACCGCCATGGTTCGCATCGGAGTAGGTGGTGAAGAGCTGGGACTGAGAGGAATCTGGGGCATAGGTGATCGCATAGTTCATCATCCCTCTCATGTAGTGCATCAGGTGCTTGATTGCATGCCAATGGGTGACACAAGGCTCAGAGGTGAATGAAGTGAGCTGACCGACAGTATAAGTGATATCTGGGTGCGTGGTGCACGAGAGATACTGCAGAGATCCAATGGCACCTCCATAGTCGCTCCTCAGCAGTCTTGGGGCTCTGGTCCTGGGATAGACAAATTCTGGGCGTCATGGGTGTCGAAACAGGCTTGAAGTCAGTCATTCCACAGCGCACAAGCATCTCAGTGCAGTATTGCGGCTGTGAGATGGTCAGGGAGTGCTTGGAGCGATTGCGATCAATTTTGATAGCCAGGAGCTCAGTGGTGGGCCCAAGATCGCGCAGTTTGAAGTGGCTGCTAAGATCTGGGATTGCCTGCTTCATTGCAGGAAGAGACTTGGATGCAAAGGTCATATTGCCGATGAAGACAGGCAGAATGATGCGAACCTCCCCCCGGATGAAGATATACACTGCAGCATCTGAATAGGTCTGTTTGAAGCCCATAGACTTGAGAGCGGTGCGCATCTTGCGATTCCAGCGGTTTCTGCCTTGTTTGGTGCCATACAGCGACTTTTTCAGCAGACAGACTGTCTCTTTCGGGTTTCCCTGCACAAATCCCTCTGGTTGTTCCATATAGACATCGCAGTCCATGTTGCCATTGAGATAGGTATTGGAGACGTCCACAGCCCACAAATGAAGGTTGTGAAGCACGGCTAATGCAAGGATGAGGTGGAGGGTTGGGAGACATACAGTGGGAGCGAAGACTTCGAGGTATTCAAATCCAGGGCGCTGGGAGAAGCCCTGAGCGACCAAACGACCCTTATAATGCTCAAAAGAGCCATCAGCGTGATATTTGCAAGTAAATACCCATCTGGAACCAATGACAGGTCCGTTCTTTGGTCGGGGCACCAGAATCCATGTGCCATTCGTCTTGTGGGCCTCTAACTCAATCAAAGCAGCCTGTCTCCACTCAGCAGCATCCGCTGTGCATATTTCATCTGCAAAAGTCCTTGGATGCGGCGACTTGGCTGCAAAACAGTGCGCAGTGTCAGCATCTTAGCGATTTGTGCTGGACTGAGTTTCCACCACTCCCGAGGTGGCTGTCGATTTCTAGCAGGCATGCGAGCACCAATGCCAACTGGACTAGGAGCTCTGGGTGGTGCTGGTGGTGGAGTAGCTGGTGCTGGAAGAGGTGCTGGCTCCTCTACATCATCGACTTCAGGCTCCCCCTGAGGAGGCGGCAGCTCTGGAGCAGCTACTAGTGGTTCAGCAGCGTCCAGGTCATTGGGCAAGTCAGGAGGGACATATGGAGCATGTGCGGGCACGGATGGAGGCTGATTGGCTCGCAGTAATACTGGGGCAATGATAGGCAAGCGTTCATCAAAATCAGCACACTCGGAGATGAATGTGCGCTTGGTGGTAGGGTTGTAGAACTTCCAATCCTTGTAACCATCTGGGTAACCAATGAATACGCACTTCTCATAGTGTGGGTGAAGTGCAGGACGCTTGTGCTTCTGTACATGCACATATGCAGTGCAGCCCCACACTCTGAGATGAGAGACATCTGGTTTGCGTCCATTCCATAGCTCATAAGGTGTTGTATCATCGAGGGCAGCTGTTGGACAACGATTCCAGACATGGACCAGTGCAGTGAGTGACTCACCCCAGAACGCCATAGCAAGACCCGATTCCTTCCGCATAGCTGTGATGTGCTCAGAGAGGACATGATTGGCACACTCTGCAACACCATGTTGCTGTGGACACGCACGAACAGTGTGTTGGCACTGGATACCGCAGGAATTGCTGAAGTGGAGCATGGCATGACTCATGTATTCTCCTCCCTTGTCGTCTCCCAAGGTTTTGATCTTTCGCTCCATCTGATTCTCAGCAAATGCCTTAAACTGCTTGAATGCACTGAAAACGTCCGATTTCGTGCGAGTTGGCAGTACAAAGTGGTATCTCGAGTAGTCGTCAATGAATGTCACCCAATAGTGGAATCCAGAGAATGAGCAATGAGGGATCTCGTGGACATCTGAGTGGACCAGCTCCAGTGGGTGCGAAGTGTGCCAGGAGCTGCTGGGAAATGGATTTGCGCGCATCTTGCCAGCTATACATGGCTCACAGATTGGATCAGGTGCAGTCTTGACATCGAGCTGCAATCCTGTGACCAGTTTGTGCTGAATCAACACCTTGACATCAGATACATTGTGGTGTGCTAGCCTGCGATGCCAGAGGGACAAGTCAAGCAAAACAGTGGTTGCTGGGTTTGCATACTCAGTGGTAGGTTGGGTCACACCATCCAGAAATGCTGCGTTGTGCTCATTGATGGGTGGGACGAACAGTGGATGTCCACCAGAGCGAGAGAAGGAAAGCTGAGTTGCATTGATATGGACAACAAACGACAAGTGGCAAGTTAGGTACAGGACGGCCAGGAGGTTGTTGCGAAGTTGAGGTACATGCAGGACATTACTAAACTCCACCGCTCTCCCCCTCTTTCCATCTAGAGTCAGGTGGAACACCACAGAACCAATCCCTGCTGAGTAAACGACTGTATTGTCAGCAAGTTTGATTGGGACGCATTTTGGCGCATAGTTGCGCAGCCAATGGCAGTGTGGCATCATATGAGAAGTGGCACCCGTGTCTGCATTCCAATTGATGTCAGCATCGAGTTGGAGTGGCACGAGGGGATCAGAGGGATCACTGGAATGAAGACTTGCATTTCCTGCATGTTCTACCACAACCTGGGGGGGTGTAGCGCTGTCTGGAGCTGCTGTGGGTGTAGAGGCAGCGTTGGCCTGGTTTGCGTGTCTTCCATTGCATCAACTTCAGCACATCTTTTGTGCGTTGCAGCGAGTAGCATTTGCACCGGCAGTGGCCAGACTTCTCACAGAAGTTGCAAGTGACAAGGGGTTGCAAACGCAGCCAGGAGTGATGGTAGACAGCGCAGAGCTGCCAGTAACAGTGGACACATCAGCATGAGGGCGACGATTGATCTCTTCGGTCTGGAATGCGGCCTTCACCTTGTCCTTGTCCAGGTCTCTAAGGAGGGCAAGCGAGAAAGTGAAATGGGCATAGTCTGCCAGGGCCCAAAGTGTGCATCATAGCCATGCAGCTTAGCTCGTCGTCCAAGGTAGTCAACATGAAGGTTTTTGGATGGAGTTCTTGGATCCTGGCCATAGCTTGCTCGACTCGAGCACTCAGAGCTGGGAGAGACTCCTCAGGGTGCTTTCTGATGCTGAAGAACTCGTCATAGGCCACAAAGCGAGTGCTGGCCTTCTGCTGAACGAAGAGCTTTTGAAGCACAGTCCAAGCAGCAGCAGGGTCGTCCTGGACAGCTCTGATATGACCTCATTGCTCAGGAACAATATTGAGCATGAGTTCACCTGCAGCCTGGTCCTGTTTGGTGTCCCAAGCGTCCTGCTCTTTGTCTCCAGAGCTAGGACATTTCTCCTTTCCATCCACAAGGTGCCAAAGACCTTTGGAGCACAGGAGTGCCTTCATCTCCTCACTCCAGGTAGTGTAATTGTCACCAGTAAGAGGTGAAATGCGGTGGTGATGGTGTTCAGAGGCCATGGTCAATGAATGGTGAAGTGGATGTGACAGGGTTGGAAACAGTGAAAATAAGTCGCGTAGTAGGCGTGTAGTGGTGCGCTGTCTAGTACGCAGGGCTCATAACCTGTTTCACAGCTGAATCAGGCAGCTGGAGTTCACTGTCAGAGACTGAGATTATGTAGTTCGACATACATAGGCTTACCTGGAGTTCACTGTCAGAGACTGAAGATCAGAGACAGTGAACTTGCAGGATATACAAAGTGCGGTCACAACAATGATACATATCAATAGTGCACCACAATGTGGCGGAGTAGCAGAAGCATGACTCATCTAGGCGTGACTCACAAGTGTGCAATCACTGCATCTAACAGGAACCGATGACAGATCCATTCTTTGGTCGGGGAACCAGAATCCATGTGCGATTCGTCTTGTGGGCCTCTAATTCAGTCAAAGCAGCCTGTCTCCACTCAGCAGCATCCTCTGTCCTTATTGCATCTGCAAAAGTCCTTGGATGTGGCGACTTGGCTGCAAAAACGTGCGCAGCATCGGCATCTTCATCATCCTCATCTGAAGAATCATCCTGATTGCCAGCGATTTGTGCTGGGCAGAGTTTCCACCATTCACGAGGTGGCTGTCGATTCCTGGCAGGCATGCGAGCACCAATGCCAACTTGGCTAGGAGCTCTGGGTGGTACTGGTGGTGGAGTAACTGGTGCTGGAAGAGGTGCTTGCTCCTCCACATCATCAGCTTCAGGCTCCCCCTGAGGAGGTGGCAACTCTAGTGCAGGTACTAGTGGTTAGTCAGGAGGGACATATGGGGTAAGCGCAGGTGCAGATGGAGGCTGGTTGGTTCGCAGCAAGATGGGAGCAATGATAGACAGGCATTCGTCGAAATCAGCACATTCAGAGATGAATGTGTGCTTAATGCTAGGGTTGTAGAACTTCCAGCCCTTGTAACCACCTGGATAACCAATGAATACACACTTCTCATAGTGCGGGTGAAGCGCAGGACACTTGTCCTTCTGTACATGGACGTATGCAGTGCACCCCCACACTTTGAGATGGGAGACATCAGGTTTGCATCCATTCCATAGCTCGTAAGGTGTTGCATCATCAAGGGCAGCTGTGGGGCAACAATTCCAGACATGCACCAGCGCAGCGAGTGCCTCACCCCAGAATGCCATAGCAAGACCTGATTCCTTCAGCATAGCTGTGATGCACTCAGAGAGGACATGATTGGCGCGCTCTGCGACACCATTTTGCTGTGGACGTGCACGGACAGTGTGCTGGCGCTGGATCCCACAGGAATTGCTGAAGTCGAGCATGGCATGACTCATGTACTCCCCTCCCATAAGGTTTTGATCTTTCACTCCGTCTGGTTCTCAGCAAAGGCCTTAAACTGCTTGAATGCACTGAAAACGTCTGATTTGGCGCGAATGGGCAGTACAAAGCAGTATCTCGAGTAGTCGTCGATGAATGTGACCCAATAGCGGAATCCAGAGAATGAGTGATGAGGGATCTCATGGACATCCGAGTGGACAAGCTCCAGTGGGCATGAAGCACGCCAGGAGCTGCTGGGAAATGGATTTGGGTGCATCTTGCCAGCTATACTCACAGATTGGATCAGGTGCAGTCTTGACATCGAGCTGCAATCCTGTGACCAGTTTGCACTGAATCAGTGCCTTGACATCAGATACGTTGTGGTGTGCTAGCCTGCGATGCCACAGTGACAAGTCGAGTGGCACAGTGGTTGCTGGTTGTGCATACTCAGTGATAGGTTGAGTCACTCCATCCAGAAATGCGGCATTGTGCTCATTGATGGGTGCAACGAACAGTGGAGGTCCACCGGAGCAAGAGAAGGCCAGGTGTGTTGCATTGATATGGACAACAAACGACAAGTGGTGAGTTAGGTACAGGACACCCAGGAGGTTGTTGCGGAGTTGAGGTATATGCAGGACATTACTAAACTCCACCGCTCTCCCCCTCTTTCCATCTAGAGTCGGGTGGAACACAACACATCCGATCCCTGCTGAGTAAATGACTGTATTGTCAGTGAGTTTGATTGGGACACGTTTTGGCACATAGTTGTGCAGCCAATGGCGGTGCAGCGTCATATGAGAAGTGGCGCCCATGTCTGCATTCCAATTGGTGTCAGCATCGAGTTGGAGTGGTGAGAGTGGATCAGAAGGATCACTAGAACGAAGACTTGCATTGCCTGCATGTTCTACCGCATCCTGGGGTGGTGTAGCGCTTTCCGCAGGTGCTGTGGGTGCAAAGGCAGCCTTGGCCTGGTTTCCGCATCTTCCATTGTGTTTGGATGACTTCAGGGCGTCTTTTGCGTGTTGGAGCGAGTAGCATTTGCAATGGCAGTGGCCAGGCTTCTCACAGAAGTTGCAAGGTGATGAGGGGTTGCAAACGCAGCCAGGAGGGGTGGTAGACAACACAGAGGTGCCAGGAACAGTGGACGCATCAGCACGAGGGCGATGATTGATCTCTTTGGTCTGGAATGCAGCTTTCACCTTGTCCTTGTCGAGGTCTATAAGGAGGGCAAGGGACAAAGTGAAATGGGCGTAGTCTGCGCCCAAAGCATGCATCATAGCCATGCAGCTCAGCTCGTCGTCCGAGGTAGTCAAAGTGAAGGTTGTTGGACGGAGTTCCTGGATCCTGGCCATAGCCTGCTCAACTCAAGAACTCAGAGCTGGGAGAGACTCCTCAGGACGCTTTTTGATGCTGAAGAACTTGTCGTAGGCCACCAAGTGAGTGCTGGCCTTCTGCTGAATGAAGAGCTTTTGAAGCACAGTCCAAGCAGCAGCAGGGTTGTCCTGGACAGCTCTGAATGGCCTCATTGCTCAGGAACGATATTGAGCATGAGTTCACCTGCAGCCCGGTCCTGTTTGGTGTCCCAAGCGTCCTGCTCTTTGTCTCCCGAGCTAGGACATTTCTCCTTTCCATCTACAAGTTGCCAGAGGCCTTTGGAGCGCAGGAGCAGTGCCTTCATCTCCTCACTCCAGGTGGTGTAATTGTTGTCAGTGAGAGGCGAAATGTGGTGGTGATGGTGTTCAGAGGCCATAATGGACGAATGGTGAAGTGGATGTGACGGAGTTGGAAACAGTGAAAATAAGTCGCGTAGTAGGTGCATAGTGGTGCGCTGTCTAGTGTGCAGGGCTGATAACCTGTTAGACAGCTGATTCAGGCAGCTGGAGTTCACTGGAGTTCACTGTCAGAGACTAAGATTATGTAGTTCAACATACATAGACTTACCTGGAGTTCACTGTCAGAGACTGAAGATCAGAGCCAGTGAACTCACAGGATATACAAAGTGTGGTCACAACAATGATACATATCAATAGTGCACCACAATGTGGCGCAGTAGGAGAAGTTTGACTCATCTAGGTGTGACTTACAAGTGTGCAATCACTGCATCTAACAATACCTGGAGTTCACTGTCACAGACTGAAGAGCAGAGACAGTGAACTCGCAGGATATACAAAATGCGGTCACAACAATGATACATATCAATAGTGAGCCACAATGTGGTGCAGTGTGAAAGGTGTGACTCATCTAGGCATGACTCACAAGTGTGCAATCACTGCATCTAACATGATTTGAACCTCCCCCGGACGAAGATATAGACGGCAGCATCCGGCATCTTGCCAGCTATACATGGCTCACAGATTGGATCAGGTGCAGTCTTGACATCAAGCTGCAATCCTGTGACCAGTTTGCGCTCAATCAATGCCTTCACATGAGATACATTGTGATGTGCCAGCCTGCGATGGCAGAGGGATAAGTCGAGCACAACAGTGGTTGCTGGATTCGCATACTCGGTGATCGGCTGAGTCACACCATCTAGAAATGCAGCATTGTGCTCATTGATGGGTGTGACGAACAGTGGTGGTCCACCTGAGTGAGAGAAGGATGTGTTGCATTGATATGAACATCAAATGACGAGTGGTGAGTTAGGTACAGGACAGCCAGGAAGTTGTTGTGAAGTTGAGGGACATACAGGACATTATTAAACTTGACCGCTCTCCCCCCTCTGTCCATCTGGAGTCGGGTGGAACACCACAAATCCGATGCCTGCTGAATAAACCACAGTGGTGTTGGCAACATTTGATTGGTACACACTGTGGCGTATAGTTGCACAACCAATGACGGTGAGGTGGCAAATGACAAGTGGCGCCCATGTCTGCATTCCAATGGGTGTCAGCGTTGAGTCATAGTGGTGAGAGTGTAATCATTACCATTCATTTCCCCATGGTCAGTGTACCTATCCACTCTCTTTTCCCATTGTTCTAGGCCTTTCTGGCCGCTCTACACACTGTTTTGCCATTGTGGCTTATTGTGGCTGCTATTTGTTTACCAGTATTTACAGCCACTTGGAGTTCAGTGTCAGAGACTGGGATTATTTAGTTCGACATACATAGACATACCTGGAGTTCACTATCAGAGACTGAACATAAGATACAGTGAACTCGCAGGATATACAAAACACGGTCATAACAACAATACATATCAATAGTGCGCCCAATAGTGTGCCACAAGTGGTGCAATGGCAGAGGCATGACTCATCTAGGCATGACTCACAAGTGTGCAATCACTTCATCTAACATATTCAGTGGCAAGTCTGCTCCTAAAGCTCCCAGCTCCTATTATTGCTCAGGAACAATATTGAGCATGAGTTCACCTGCAGCCCAGTCCTGTTTGGTGTCCCAAGCGTCCTGCTCTTTGTCTCCAGTGCAAGGACCTTTCTCTTTTCCATCGAAAAGGCGTGAGATGTGTTAGATGCAGTGATTGCACACTTGTGAGTCACGCCTAGATGAGTCACGCCTCTCCCACTGCACCACTTGTGGCGCACTATTGTTGTGTATCATTGTTATGACCACGTTTTGTATATGCTGCGAGTTCACTATCTCTGATCTTCAGTCTCTGACAGTGAACTCCAGGTATGTCTATGTATGTCGAACTACATAATGATAGGCTCTAACAGTGAACTCCAGCTGCCTGATTCAGCTGTCTAACAGGTTATGAGCCCTGTGCGCTAGACAGCACACCACTATGCGCCTACTACGTGACTTATTTTCACTGTTTCCAACTCTGTTACATCCACTTCAGAATTCATCCACCATGGCCTTGTTATTGTCGTTGATTGTGCACTCTGTGCCCTTCCTAAGCATTCCCATTCATTTCCCCATGGTCACTTTACCTGTACCCTAGCTTTTCCCATCATTTTCCCCATCATTCTAGGCCTTTGTGGCTGCTCTACACACTGTTTTGCCATTGTGGCTTGTTGTGGCTGCTATTTGTTTACCAGTATGTACAGCCACACAACTTAAGCCTCAGAGTCCACTGTTCTGTCTCTCTGGTTACTCACAGTGGACTCCAGGTCAGTAGCTCATTGTATTTCGCTCAATAGCATTCCTGGTTACTCACAGTGGACTCCAGTGCCCCTAAAGTCCCCTATTGAGTGGCTAGTCCGCTCCTAATGTTAGATGCAGTGATTGCACACTTGTGAGTCATGCCTAGATGAGTCACGCTGCTCCTACTGTGCCACATTGTGGCACACTATTGATATGTATCATTGTTGTGACCGCACTTTGTATATCCTGGGAGTTCACTGTCTCTGATCTTCAGTCTCTCACAGTGAACTGCAGGTAAGTCTATGTATGTCAAACTACATAATCTAGTCTCTGACAGTGAACTCCAGCTGCCTGAATCAGCTGGCTAACAGGTTGTGAGCCCTGCGCGCTAGCCAGCGCACCACTACACACCTACTACGCGACTTATTTTCACTGTTTCCAACTCCATCACATCCACTTCACCATTCATCGACCATGGCCTCTGAACACCATCACCACTGCATTTTGCCTCTCACTGGCAATAATTACACCACCTGGAGTGAGGAGACGAAGGCACTCCTGCACTCCAAAGGTCTTTGGCGACTTGTGGATGGAAAGGAGACACGTCCTAGCTCTGGAGACAAAGAGCAAGACGCTTGGGACACCAAACAGGACCGGGCTGCAGGTGAACTCATGCTCAATATTGTTGCTGAGCAATGAGGCCATTCAGAGCTGTCCAGGACGACCCTGCTGCCGCTTGGACTGTGCTTCAAAAGCTCTTCGTTCAGCAGAAGGCCAGCACTCGCTTTGTGGCCTATGACGAGTTCTTCAGCATTGGAAAGTGTTAGACAGCTGATTCAGGCAGCTGGAGTTCACTGTCAGAGACTAGGATTATGTAGTTCGACATACATAGACTTACCTGGAGTTCACTGTCAGAGACTGAAGATCAGAGACAGTGAACTCGCAGGATATACAAAGTGCGGTCACAACATATCAATAGTGCGCTACAATGTGGCGCAGTAGGAGAAGCGTGACTCATCTAGGCATGACTCACAAGTGTGCAATCACTGCATCTAACACTCCCCCCTGATTGCGCATCTCTCCACGCCTCTAGCTCCCCCTGAATGCTCCCAATCCCATAGCAGCGCAGAACTGCTCAACTTTGACCTGAGGCAATGCCTTGGTGAGTAGGTCTGCAGGCATCTCGCCAGTAGGCACATAAGTCGGTGAAAT
>QGOI01004406.1:0-17800 GCA_003313885.1 Boletus sp. MG55
CTTCGCTCTCTCAGTCCCTCAGTCTCTCCTAAAACCTTAGGATAAGTCTCTCAGAAACCTTAGTTGAACGGTCGCTGGTCTCTTCGTGAGCATCACCCGTTCAAACCTATCGAGACTCATTCGACTCTCGCCTCTGAGCTGAACTGTTGGTCACGTTAGCCCCTACCCGGGTCGAAGCGTAACAATAGCCCTCTCTGTTCCAAAAGTTTCATAGCTCCATTGATGAATGGAGCAGATTTCCTTGATGGCAGCGATACCTATGGGAAGACTTGAGTATATGTGTGTCATGAACCGATGAGGGAGACAATACTGTTATTTGCAATAAGGACCTGTGAGTAAACAGAGAAACAATTAGCTTCCTAGTGCACACAAAGTGGAAGCCACTCCCTCGACAACCTCATTGATCGATCAAGAGGTGGATATATGCGCGGTGCTTACCTTTGTGATGACTGTATGAGCTCCATGGGCCTGAACAAAGCTTTTTACGCGGCCAGCTGTGCCTTGTCCAACGAATTTCCGCCTATCCATGAAGTCTATTAGACCGATGACGTGTTGCCCCTACCCCCGCTGGTGTACATACCAATGAAATGCGCAACTTTTGAGTGATTATGCCATGATGCACAAACGATGTGGAGCTTGTCTCGTCTATGGAGGGCTTACTGGCAGCAGGGACTGCCAGGGACGGGAGGGGATGATGATAGTAAGAGGGAAAGGCGATGAATTGGGGGTATGATGGGGTCCATTCAAGGTCATTTTCTCCCCTCACCCGTTCCCCAAAAGTAGACTCTGGGGTTATGTAACTTGACTGTTGTGTTGGTGGATCACACAACACATCATCACCGCATCTCGCCTTTGCCATCTCGCCTTTGCCACATATACATGCACGGACATGGTATCCCCTCGTACTGGTGGACATATAGACACATGATTGTGCTTCATGTTGGCCTCGAAGATCGATGGCCATGTATCGATCATCTGAGCGAAAAGAAGGCATCACACATGTTGCCGGCACAGGGAGGCACATCGAGCGCTCACATGGCACTCTGCGGTCCAGTCATGTTGATCGCTGGTGCCAGGGGCCAGGGACTTAAAAAGCTGTACAGATATGGCGATTGTGCCATGGTCAGTTGATAAGTCATGCAGTGCTTGTCGACACAAGGACACCAGATAAGCTCCTCAAAGGTTTGACTTTTTGTACACGATATAAAATAGTCATAATAGATCAATGGCATTAGATCACTGACACTCTCATTCCAGCAAGTTGCTTTGATCTGCATTGAGAATGAGCCTGGTGAAGAAGCGAATCTGTTCCAAAAACCCTTCTGCTCGCATAGCTGTAGTCCCCGCACAAATGAGTAATCCAACCCAAGTCAAGGAGACACTGTCCCCTTCATTGATGGTGTGTGCTCCATTATAAACGTTGGTAGCACCGAAATGACCATATCAGAAGATGTGCTTCATAAGGTTCCAATAATGTCTCGTGTCTAGGTCATGGCAGGCATGTTTCAATGTCTTCATCTCCGTCATGACGTCTTCCACTTACCTGTATTGCCTACAACACGATTCTTTAGTATAATCATAGTATGGCAGCATGTACAGATGCATTAAACTCGCCAGTAACGAGTCCAGGTGAGACAACAGTAGACCTGGGAAGTTGATCTGTGCGAAGATGGGTCTGGAGTGTCGATTGGATTGTTCCTGACAAAAGTTCATAAGGCCCACTTCCCGTTGTGGGCATTACAGGGGCTGGTTTAAGAGAACTGTTAAAAACATCGGAGAGGTGTATCGTTCCCCATGAAGGACCCTGGAACCCCACTATTTTCCCAAAGGCCTCAATAGTCATGTTGTGTTTCTCGGCAACAGGGAGTGTAGTATCAATCAAACAACTCATCAATTCAACGAGTGAACTGTGTTCAGCAACACGGTAGTTTGCGACAGCCCATACAGCCTCTGGAAGGGTATTCACTTTCACACCCCCACTGACAAGGTCTGCCACAAGAATTCAGGGAAAAATCAAAACACATCAACTGAAGCACACCGATTGCTTGAGTTGTTCCCGACAGGGCATAGAATTTAGGATCAAAGTCAATGAGGCGATCCCTGAGTTCTCGCAACTTCTCATCACTGGTCTAAGGGGGATCAATAAACACGATTCGGTTCTTGCAAGCACCAAGACTCTCGGGTAGTCTGGAGTTTTCAGATGCGTAACCCCAGCCTGCCCTGCGCTCCAGCACATTCGGCCACATCGACAATGAGATCCACATTGACATAGTTGTTGTTATTGGAACCACCTGGAGCCTTGATGTATTGATCCGCCATACGGATGTACTTGGCATTGACTTCGAGATCCTCGGGTATGGCCATGACAGTGAACTCGATAGCCCTCTCTGTTTCGAAAGTTTCATAGCTCCATTGACAAATGGAGCGAATTTCCTTGACGGCAGCGACACCTTTGGGGAAGACTTGAGTATATGCGTGTCATGAACCGATAAGGGAGACAATACCATTATTTGCGATAAGGACCTGTGAGTGAACAGAGAAAAAGTTAGCTCCTAGTACACACCGAGTCAAGGAAAGAGGGCCACTCCCTCAACAACCTCATTGATTGATCAGGAGGTGGTTTGCTTCGTCTCCATGAAGACTGGCCTGAGCTTGTAGTTAGAGAGAAGACTGAGCTCGAGCTGGAAGGCTAATGCAGGCTCGATGTTACAGATAGCCTGTTCTTCGGTCCAGTTACTGTCAGTACCCCTTAAAGTGAAGTACATCAGGTGCTGTCTGTGCTTGCAGATGAGGATTACACATGGCGAACGCCACGCTTCATGAGAGTTGCATTGTGCTCACTGACGAATTTGTGGGCCTGCTCTGCCCAGACCTCTTCAGATACATCATCTGCATTGTCGAAGATGCAAAGAGCTAGGCTCAAGACATTTGGTGGCTCCGTACTGCCATAATGTTGGCGGAACTCGTTGGGATCAAATATGGGGAGGAGAGCAGCAACTTTCTCGAATCCTTTCTTAAGGGAAGCCAAATCAGAGAATGAGGCAATGGCACCAGTATGAACGGGCTGAGATTGGTTGTGACTGATCAGATGGGATAGGTCGCTGATGGATCCTTGGCGTCTTGGGTCACTTTGGCCAGGGTTAGATGCTTTTTAGTAGGCAAGAATGTAAGTTGTACGTACGGAGCAATGACACTAGGGGTAGTAGGGGGTGAATGTGAACGCCCAAGGTTGAATCGCCAGGTAAGGATACTCAGGAGCTTGCCATCATTGAGGCCATCACCTTCCTCATAGTCAAGCGAGTATGCGCGGTAGGCGTGACAGACATAAACCTCAAATGCAGCTGCGAAATGAACATCAGATCAAAGATAGTCAGCAAGTAAAAAGATCTGACCAAGAATGATGACAGGGTCTGCATGGGAGAATAACATCATAGACAGTGTAGCGCGAATTGCTGAGCTCGTGCAGGTGAAGAGGTTCTATAGAACGTGAAGAAGGTAGAGCAACAGCGCAAGGAACCTCATACCTATTGGTTGTGCAGGCTGTTCACCATATACACTAGAAGTCACGGATGCTTTGAGAATTGCTTCCATCTGGGCTAGACGCTCCTCATAAAAGGGCATCTGCCCGAGTATAAGCACTTCACGAGCTTACAGGGCGACAGCAGTTGATGACCTAAAACACATCTTAGTCATATGAAAGGCAAAACGAGAGATGGACAAACTTTGACTTGAGCCCAGCAAGATCACTGAGAACCTGGTACAGCCAGCTCTCCATACTGGATACAGGAAGGTGACCAGTTGATTTGATGTAGTCTAGTATTGAGAGCACAAGTTTCGACTTGCTTTGAGCTTTGGTGTGGCTCAGGAACATGAGAGCAACCACCTTGCCGAGGTTGTCCTTGTTTGGTTTCCTCAGGCTCAAAACTCGAGCTTCAATGCTTCCTCCAAACGGCTTCTCCGTCGACTCGGAAGCGGAACAAAGTCTTCACCATATATGAAGATGTGACTGAACTGAGAATCAGTAATTTCGTGGAGACCACCTGCAGAACTGACGGAGAAGTAACCTGGAGCGGAAATTGAGCCCTTGGAGTAAACCAGATAATGGCTTGAAGCCAGCGTCTGGGCTCTCGGCAGTGATACGAACTGCAACAATGTGCCCCTTGGGGCAAGGTTTACGTTGAAGCTGGTTAGACCCAGGCTTCACCATGCCAAAGTCGATCTCGGATGAAGCGTTAGGAGCAACACTGTACAATGTTCTGATGAGCCGAATGCGATGCAGAGGAATACCCATGGCAATCTGCAAATTGTGCAGCAGGGAGATTGACGCCCATGACCATTTTGGTGGTTGGATGTTCAACTTGAAGTCGGGGATTGAGTTCAAGGAAGTAGAAGACGTCCTCTGAGTGACTGTAAAGATATTGTGGATATCTTGGTCAGTGGACATCCAGGACATGACAAGGGCAAGCACATACATTCAACGGTCCCTGCACTGACATACCCCACAAGTTTGGCGAGATTCAATATCAGACTCATCGACGATACTTCATTTGGGAATCGAGTCCCATTTGCGTAGTTGAAACTCAGCCCAGCCTGAGTGAGAAATGGTGGATTTGAGCCGAGGAGGTCATCGTCATCAAAAAAAGGTTCATTGCCGGCACGGTCGTTGGCGGATAGCAGGGCAATCGACTGGTCGCTGCGGGGTTGGCACTGTGGTGCAGAAAAAGTTCACCATGATGCCGCCAACTGTCGATTGCACAATGGTGCTTTGGTTTGGTTTGGTTTCATGTTGGGTGCTTATTCTCAAGACACTTTCTGAATAGGTGTCCGTACAAGAAGCGCCAATTGTGCTCACCCTGACAGCGGTCGAGCTTGCCTCAACAACAAAACAGAAGCCTTTTGTTTCCGTTTCCTCTATGTCTGCTATCGATACCAAGGATTATGTCTAAATTTCTGACATGTTGTCGTATCTTAGGCAACCACAGCGAAGAGGTATCCCTGAAGATGACGACCTCGAGGGTTCCAGGACAGGACTAAGAACTGGTTATGGACAAAGTAAATCACCCTACCGAGCATTATGTCCGACTTTCTGACTCATTGTCAGCCATCTGCGCCCGCGAGGTAAACCCGAAGACGACAACCTCAGGGGTTCCAGGACAGTACTATAAATGGGTTATAGACAAAGTAAATGGGTCTCCGAAAAGCTTTTGTTTGAGCGGCGGGGAAACGAGAATTGAGAGGACATGCAGATACTCGCTCCGACAAACTGCAAGTTGCACAACTACTTTCTGGCAGGCTCCCACCATGCCACCGAGCAGCCCAAGTGCGACTCTACCCTATCTTTCGCCTTCTCTCACCCTGTCAGTGAATTCATCCTCCTTGCCTACTCCAAAGGAGAATTCTCTCGTCCTCAAGCCCCGGCGAGTCAACTTCAAACCCCCATCTGACGATAATCATACCAGACAGCCAGGCATTAGAAGAATGTCTGCTCCAGACACTCTAGCTCATCATCGCCATGTTTCCCTCAGCCCTCCCTGTTCCCCTTCCCCTTCCCCTTCATATGAACTATCCCACAGAAAGAATGTTCATATCGAGCCCCATTCCCCCAATGCATGGATGCGACATTTCCATCCCTACTCTGCCAGGAGTGTAGATGTCCCCCCTGGGCTGGATTATGCAGTACGATCACTCGGGATAACGTCCCCCACTGATTTGACTCTTGATGAAGTATGAGAAGTAAGTTGCATCATTACTTAGATCAGACAACTGTCTCATGTGCAACAGAGCAAGGATGCATTCATCGCTACTCTATCCGCAATGCCCGACAGAATTCTATTGTCAGCATTCGACGCTAAACAGGCAGATCATGACCGCATTTCCCAATGGGTTGCTCTCGCTGCTGCCAAAATCAGATATGCAGAACAGCGAGCTGCCTTTTTTACTACCGTGCACGACCAGCATGGTGGAGACCTTGCAGTTAGTCAAGAGTACCTTCAGATCATGAACCATGTGGTCTGTGGGCGTGACAGACTGGACCTTGAAACCCAGGGACAGCTTTATCGGGCTGTCCATGCATGGGAAGCCGTCACGTTGACAGCTTCAACCGAGTCACACGTGCTTCAAATACAGGAGGTGATTGGTTCATGAGATTCACGTTGGTTGAAGGAGTATTGCAGTGATGGGACAGATCCATTTCAGAAATATGGTCTGGACCTGTTCGACAGAGATAGCAAGGGGGAGCTGTCTGATGAAGATAACGAGGACAGGTTGGTGTCCTCTGTACACTCAGGCTTGCCGATACCTTCTCATCTGTAACAGTTGTTCCTGTGTTCGTATCTTAAGTTGTATCCTCCAACGAATATGTATTCACACCTTCGACGAATCCATGGTTGATATCAGTTGTAAGGATGTGCCGTGTCGACCCCCAAAGCTCAACAGTGTGTTCAGTTCTTCGTTGCCAGAAAGAGCATGGGCCACACCGGTGGCATGATAGTCTTGAGCCATTATGGGAAGCACTTCTCCAACTCGTACCCATCCCGTGCCCTACCCGGGCCCATCAGGGGTTTTACTCACGGGTGGATGTGAGTGAGACGGCGTGCAGAAGCAATGGCATAACATGCACAATTGCGGATGTTATAATGTTGCTTCTGCATGCTCTTGGTGACCATACAGCGAGAGGGGCAATGGCGGGTGACGGCAAGGTTTGCAGCCACAAGGGCACGCGAGAGATAAGGAGGGTGACATGGTCGCACTGGTCGAACGTTTGCACATCGAGGGAGTGACCTGGGGTGATGGTTTCCCCGTTGGCAGCCGTGAGGGCACTCGGACGACAGGGGAGGTGGCAGCGTCGTTGGACACGCCATTTCTGTGGTCCACGACGCGTCCAGCACCCATTTTGGCGCATGAGAGGCGAGAGAAAGGCGAGGGAGTGAGGGGTGTGCTTGGGGTACCCAGATCAAGCGCGTTGGCATGTTGACGGTCCCATAATGGCAAAGAATTCATCGTCATCGTCGTAGAACGACGAGACGGCGATGGGCAATCATTGAATGACATGCTGTGGTTGTCATTGATGAAGTCGTTGTGGTGGGGGAGCATTGTCGTCGCATTCAAGTTGTCCTGTCATTGTCCTCTCTTCATCTACTCTCCTCGTCCTCTCGTTGTCCTGTAACTCCTGACCTCTCTCCTCTCTTCTCATTTTCTCCTCGTCCCACTCCCTCGCTCCTTGTGTACGTGTCACGCATTAGCATTACTGGTGCCATCGCTGTCGTGGCACGTTGCTGGTAGTCAACGCTCGTTGGTGTTTCACTGAGGTGGCATGTGGGGCTGGGTGTCGATGGGCGACATTACTCACCACTTTGTTGTCACATTGTACTCATTAGTACACATCGTCGATTATTACGATTTCCACTTTCGTTGGGGCTTGGTCTTTAACAAGTGATTACTAAGCGTTACAGTCATGGTAATGCCCTCCCCCCAAGCCTGGGAATTGGACTTTCTGGCGCAGTCCAGCGGTCCGCCGTCATCCACAGAGTTCACCAAACTCCATTCCCACTTACCCTGGCCATTGCATGACATTGTCGCCACCATGGATTGGGGTTCTTCGATGACTGCGATGGATTCCCCAATTTGTCAGGCTCTTGGGAAGACTAACCCCAAGAGGAGTGCGATGCAAAGACTCAGAACACGAACTTGCCAAGTGACCGTTACTGTAACACTTAGTAATACACAAATAAGGTGATATTGTCACGCTTTTCACTGATCATGTATTCATGACCCACAAAAATGGTAAATTGTTAACGATCGAATAACACATCGAGTACATTGAGTGTGCCGTCAAAGTGCAATACACTATAAGACAGCAGCATATGTGTGATATGACAACAAAATTAGATGACCTGAGCCTGTTTAGTGAGAGTGGCCAGTTTTTGCCGTTGATGCCCGAGAACGCGGTGTCATTGTAAATGGACAAGGGTGAGGCAGTGCCATTTGGGCACACCATAGTGTAATGGGGAGAGGGCGTGACTGCCATTTCGGCATGTGCATCGGTATCAATGGTGTCATTGTTGTGCATGTTTGCAGCCACAAGGGAATGCGAGAGACGGGGAGGGTGACATGGTCATGCTGGTTGAGTGTGCTTGCACGTCGAGGGGCGCGCTGTAGTTGTCATCAATGAAGGAGATGATGCGGCAGCGAGGTTTCGCACACCATGGTCATGGTAGATGAGGGAGATGGCAGCACGATCGCGCGCACTGTTTGTGTCGAGAAGGTACAGATGCACAGGGAGCCTCCAGCCTGAGCGACGATGGACTTACCAAATGTCGGAGCCATATCGGGCGACCCAAACGTGTCGCATACATTAATGTATATGGACGATAGGAGATGGAGGAGCGATCTGGGTTGTCATGTGACGTGCTCCGTGTGCTTGTGCCATTTTTCGCATCCATGGCCGAGTCAGCAGGAGGTGTTTGCTAGTGGGATCCCAGTTGGCCAACATCGAACTCCAGTGAACTCCGCGGACGACGCTGGACAGCTGGACATTGCCGGAAAATCCAATTCCCAGGCTTTCTGAAGAATTCACAACCCGAGTCGTGTTCTGCCGGCGTGCTACTGGTCCACTGAAACCACGATTTTGAAATTTTGGTATGTTGGTATTCGGAGTTCTGTGCGATAGGAAGCTACTGACGCCCGGCATTTTGATAGGAATGGCCCAGGCAAAAAACTCATGCCAGAGATGCAGTGGACCATCGTCCTATTCCCCCGGATGTTAACCAATTATCAAGCCACCATTGGTCTCTCACCCCAGCACTAAGGTGAGTGCATCCAATGATGCAGCTGCCCTCTATGTCACCTTCTCATCCTTGTCAGGTCAGAATGAACATTTTGTTCACGAATGATGACCTTGCTGCCCTGGGTCTTTCCAAGCATGCCTGAATCACCCCTGTCATCGACGTTTACATCGACAACGATCACCAGCGCTTGTCCCCCTGCCTCTATGATCGCTGTTCATGCGCCCGCGTCGATGCACGTGCTGCCCTCGCACCTAGGCATGGACACGGGTATGAGTACTATGAGTCGCGATCCTGCGAACCGTGACAAACCCATACCCGTATGCACTTGCACCCCACCCACACACTCGACGCTGTCACCATGCCACTCACCCTGCTCGATTCACATGACGAATACGGTGTCGATCCATCCCTCGCCACTTGTCTCGTATATATCCCGGGAAATCTCGGGGCGCCCATAGAAAAGTCCCTGTACGTTATAGGAAAGTCTTCTGCTTCCCGTATTCACCCGAATTTCCTATAACGGCTTGAGACAGGGAATGTGGGTGTCCGGTTTTCCGTGACATGCTTCAAACCCCATTCGACAAGAGATGTGGCAAAGGGGAGCAGCCTGACTGATGAGGATAATGAGAACAGATTGGTGCCTTCTGAATGTCAACCATGATGCCAGAGGAGACGTCAAACCAAGCAGTAAGTGTCAAGGTTGTCTTGTCAATCACCATTGGTACTATTACTAACTATTTTTGAGATGTACGGTGACAACCCTGCTTTTAACGAGAATCACGCCAGACTTTTCGAAGAATTTCCGTTCAATCCACACGTATTCAGCGACTCAGAGCAGAACTTCTACCCCCCTCCAGTTCCTCAGTCCCCCCCTCTGGCAGTTCTCTTCAGCGAGCCGAACTTGTGTCCTCCTCAGGCTCCAGTTCCTCAGCCCCCTCCTCTGGCAGTTCTCTTCAGCAAGCCGAACTTGTGTCCTCCTCAGGCTCCAGTTCCTCAGCCCCCTCCTCTGGCAGTTCCTCAGCATCCCCCTCCGTCTGCATGGCACTTTCCAAGCTATCAAAATTCCCCACACTCATTCAATTCCAAAACTCAGCAAGCGATAGTATCAAGTATCGGCAGGGGTATCCAGCACCATTGGTCTGATTCCCCTTACACACAATCTGGTCAATCTGGGGGCGATGTTATCACAGTAAGTATCTCTATTTCTCGAAGTAGGATGTGTTAACTATTTGATCGATAAGGCTGGCCAGTCATCGTCCGCGATCATCCGCCCCATCCGTGCGCACGAACTGGCACCCCGGCGCCATCGTCATTCACCAGTACCAACACCATTTGATCCCAACAACCCACCCCTTTCTGTGACCCCCCAAGCGACTCTCTCAGACAGCGAAGTAAATGATGTGATTGAGCACATCCGTTGCGAAGTTCTCACGGCGATGGTAAGGCAGGAAGCTATAATGATGGAAAAGGATCGCAAAAAGATGATTGTGACTGCAATGCGGACGGCTGTGCAAAGTATCACGGGCCCCTCGGACGTCGAGTACCCAGCAAAATTTCGCAAAGAGACAACGCGGACAATCAATGTTGTGCTTCACGCATGGAAGGAGTACATTGAGCCCCACCTATTTTCAACGCTCAAGCTCTGACCAAGTTATGATGAAAATGGGTCTGCCAGTGTTACAGTCTCGCCAGAGGAAGAGAGGTCTCAGTACGCTCAAAGGGCCAATACCCTCTTACAGAATATGCTCTTCCTCCGAGAAGCCCAGGATCCCGAAGCCCCACTTTTCAGTGCAATTTTTTTTCAAAATTTCATCATTGACCACTTATTCGTACGCCCGCTGACATTCGGCAAATTCATCAACCATGATGCCCCCCACCCTGCCCTTGACAACTTGTTTGCTCTGGGGGCCGCAGCGGTTGCAGCATGTGTTCGTGAGTGGGTGAAGGGGTCACAAGTGCCACAGGAGGTTTGTCCAGGTAACTGGCGGGCTGACTACCAAGCTGCGAAGGAAAAAATCAGGCTGATGAGGATGGTTAAGGCTGAAAGCCGGCACTTGGATAATATGCAGCGATGGATGCTGGGTCGAGGTCCTGAGGAGCTGCACTAATATTTGGTGACAGTCTTTTTTGCAACACGTCTTTTCATACCGCCCTCAAACAGAGAATCACTCATATGATGTAGTCAGTGACAAAGCTTTTCATTTCTACGTATATCCACAGTAGATTGTACACAAGATACGCCAGTGAATGGCCCCAAAATTTGCTCTTCTTCGCGTCTTGCATTTTCATACATAAGCTCCGTACCATACCCATCCTTGGGTTCAACACCAGCCTGGTCCTTGTGAGCATTTACCTGGGCCCATCGGAAAACCAGCATGTGCCGTCATGGTGGTACGATAAGAATACAAACTTTTTGATCTGGATGCTCTCAATCTGGATGAAACCAGTCATGTCGGTCTGTTCGAACCCGCCAAGTTCGTCCATGGACAACTGGTGCTCATTGTACAAACCCTGTCAACGCGTCAACAATCCTTCAATGCGAAAAAAAACACGAAACTTTTTCAGGTGAAGGGAGACATAAGGTGAGGTGTACTGGGAAGACGCTGCGATGACCTTGATGTCTGGTTTGAGACCATCAAGAGCAGACTTGGTCATTGCCTTTGCCTGTCAGTGTGCAACCGTGTGCAACATAACTGTGGGGCAGGTCAGAGGAGTCGAACGATGTCATACCGTGGGTACTTACTCACATCCTTCCCTCTCTGCGACGGCGATCATGCCACAAGCTGTTATGATCGTCCTAGCACGCCACTGTTTTTTCCACTTCGCGTCGAACTTATGTTCGACTATGTTCAACTTTTTACCGCTTTCGTTGAACTTATGTTCGACTCCCATTGGACTACATTTCTTTTCATCCGCGATGACCCGTTGACACTTCCACTTCCGTCCGCACCCGGATTCACCCTCTAAACCGACTCTACCCGGGTCGAGACTCACTTATCGTCATCGCCTCCTCCATTGCTTTGTTTGTACCACCGGATCTGGTTCTCAACAACCAGCCCTTAACTACCATCGTAGTTATATATACACACGACATGTACCAGTAAACACTAAGCTAGAGTTACCAATAACTAGCTCAGTCTTCGCTCCCTCTGTCCCTCAGTCTCTCCTAAACCCTTAGGATAAGTCTCTCAGAAACCTTAGTTGAACGGTCGCTGGTCTCTTCATGAGCATCACCCGTTCAAACCTATCGAGACTCATTCGACTCTCGCCTCTGAGCTGAACTGTTGGTCACGTTAGCCCCTACCCAGGTTGAAGTGTAACAAAACTCTAGCTTAACAAAACCGTGCTACCATTGTGTAGTCACCATTTCCCGACCACCCCCAAACCCCAGCCCTAGGAGGAGCACCCGCCCTCAAACCCTAGCCTCAACCTCAGCGTGGAGAATCCCTCCACCTGAAACCTCAGAACCCTCTTTGTCAGAAGAAGAGACAGAAGCCTCCTTAGATTCCGACGAACACCTCCAATCGCCGGAGGAAACTGAGAACACCAGAGTTCTTGCCAGAGAACTCTCCCAGAACCTATCAGCGTCCGCCGTCATCCCCAGAGTCCCTACTCCCCCATCTCCGACCCCAGTCCAAAGACAGAACCCATTTCCTTTCCCCCCTCTCAACCCACCACAAACCCCCCTCCCCCCAAACCCATTACCACCACCGTTCCCTGGACCAGCCATGTCACACCTCACTGCTCCCAAACCTACTGAACTCCGCTTAGGAGTACCCGAAGACTTCGATGGCTCCGCCTCGAAATCCCAACCTTGGCTCAGGAACGTTGCCCTCTATCTCGAGGTCAACGTCAAAATCTATGACTCCGACTCAAAGAAGATCGCTTATGCCCTCTCTTTTATGAAAAAAGGCCCCGCCCTCACCTGGGCGGACACCTTCCGAGAATCCAAGTACGATACCACAACTGGTGCCTTCACCTTGGGGACCTGGGCAGACTTTGTTACCGCTTTTGATGCTTCTTTCAAACACCATGACACCGTTGGTAACGCAGTCAGCTGGCTAGCCACCAAGCGTATGACCGAGAAGAAGAACGGGACCTTTTCCCCTTCCTTAATCACATTCATCGCTGACTTCAAGAACAAAGTTGCCATTTCCAAGATCATGGACGCAAATGTCCTGATCAACTACTTCTCTGCCTCCATCCCCACTTCCCTCATGGAAAAGGTATACTCCATGACAACCGTCCCCACTACCATCGACGACTGGTACGACAAAGTCGTCACCTTTGACACTCAAGCACGAAGGGCTGCCGAAATCACCCTGCAGCGCACGAAACCTTCCTACACCCCATATACCTCATATTCCCCAACTTCCTCCCAGAAAGAAAAGGACCCCAACACCATGGATGTTGACGCCGTTCGCCTTGGAAAACTCACCCTGGACGAACGACAACGATGCTTTCGTGATGGACTATGTCTTAGATGCCGAAAGAAAGGCCATATGGCCAAAGAGTGCAAAGAGTTTACCTCAGGGTCAAACACCCCCAAGAAAGTCAGGAATATCCCCACCGACCTCCCAAAACTCATTGCCTGCGATGACGATGAAGAAGACGAAGACGAAGGGGTCAAAAAGGTCTCCTTCACTTCGATTGAAAAGGATTTTTAAACAGGAGACCCTCGTCAACGTGGACCTCTCCTTCCCTTACCTGTGCGCCTGTAGTTGTATCGCAGTCCAATAAATCTATGTGCATCCCCATACAACTCCTGGTCCCCTCGCACACCATGAAAACCGTTGACACTCGAGCCCTTGTTGATAGTGGTGCCGATATTTCCTGCATAGACTGGGGATTCGTACGAAAGCACAAACTCCCTACTATCCACCTTCACACCCCGATCCCCGTCAGGAATGTTGACCAGTCTATCAACAAAACCGGTTCTATCCGCTTCACCTGCACCCTCTTCCTCATCATTGAAGGAATCGCCCGGGAAATAAAATTCCATGTCATGTCCTGTGGCAACGAAAACGTGATCCTTGGACTCCCTTGGCTCAGAGATACCAACCCCACCATTGACTGGCAACGCCAAACCCTCTCCCTCTCTGAATCCTTGGACCAGTCCAAAGAACTCTATATGCAGCAAGTTGCCGACACCTCCCGCCACGACTCCCACTTCCAAACCTTTCCCCATGCCTGGAAACTTCCTAAACATGTCAACGTCAACTGTGTAGAGGACACCCACCTCTATGACTACCTGGACTTCGAAACCGAGGACCAGTACCTTACCCGTGCCAATGAAAACTATGTGATTAACCGTATCGTTCGCTGTGGATATCATTTTATCCCCTCCGGCGACCCAATCATCGCCAAGCTCACCACAGCTACTGAATTAGCTGCAGCTGCTGAAAAAGCCAAACCCAAGGTCGCCCTACCCCCGGAATACTCAGCCTTTGAATCCGTCTTCTCCGACGAAGCCAGTAAACGTCTCCCCCCTTCGCGACCTTACGACCATGAAATCAACCTCTCGGACTCTTTCGTCCCAAAGGTTGGGAAACTCTACCCCCTCTCCCCTGACGAACAGACTGCCACCGAGACCTTCCTAGATGAAAACCTCGCCTCTGGAAAGATCAGGCCTTCGAACTCCCCACAAGCCTCCCCCTTCTTCTTTGTAAAGAAAAAGGACGGAAAACTTCGCCCCTGTCAGGACTACCGAAGGCTGAACGAGGAGACCATCTGAGACGCCTACCCCCTCCCCCTCATATCTGACCTCATTGATAAGATTCAAGGGGCCAAGACCTTCACCAAGTTTGACATACGATGGGGTTACAACAACGTTCGCATCAAAGATGGTCATCAATGGAAGGCCGCGTTCATCACCCACAAAGGTCTTTTCGAACCCACAGTCATGTTCTTCGGCCTTACCAACTCCCCCGCCACCTTCCAACGTTTCATGAATGACTCCTTCCGCGGTATGATTGCTGAAGGCTGGCTGGTCATCTACATGGACAACCTCCTCATTTTCTCCCCAGATGACAAAATTCATGACGAACGAACTAAACGCGTCCTGCAACGCATGGAGGAACTGGATCTCCACCTCCGCCTTGAAAAATGTACCTTCAATGCACCCCAAGTGGATTACCTCGGGATGATCGTCTCCCCCGGACAAATCGCGATGGATCCCATCAAACTCGATGGTATCTCATCCTGGCCCACACCCGCTAAAGTTAAAGATGTTCGCTCTTTCCTGGGCTTTGCCAACTTCTACCGGCGATTCATCGCTGACTATTCCAACATCGCCCGACCCCTCATTGACCTCACTAAGAAATCCTCTCCTTGGGAATGGTCCCCTGACTGCGATCACGCATTCCGCCATCTCAAAGAACTCTTCCAATCACAACCAGTCCTCCGTCTCCCTGACCCCACTGCCCCCTTTGCCATCGCCACCGATGCTTCAAAATACGCCACGGGTGCCATCCTCCTCCAGACCGACCCCAATGGCGAATGGCATCCCTGCTCCTACTGGTCCCGCTCTCTTTCCCCAGCCGAACGCAATTATGACATCTATGACTGCGAACTTCTCGCCGTCATCCGTGCCCTCAAGGTGTGGCGACATTACCTCCAAGGTTCCCCCTTCCCCGTCCAAACCTTCACCGATCACAAAAACCTCCTCTATTTCCGGTCCGCCCAGACCCTCAACCGTCGCCAAGCTCGCTGGCTCCTTGACCTGGCCGATTATGACCTGAAGATGATCCATGTCCCTGGAAAACTCCTGTCAGGCCCAGATGCCCTCTCCTGTTGCCCAGACCACCTCCCTGCCGACGAACTAGACAATGATGCCATCACACTCCTCCCTGACTCTATGTTCACCCGCCTCATTGACGTCTCCCTAAAAAACCACATTGCTACATACTCCCGCCACGATCCCCTCTTCCTCAAGACCCTCCAGAGCCTCGACGGTACCATTCCCCCGGCCTTCCGTTCCCGCCTCAGCGACTGGCAGCTCCTTGACGACGTTCTCACCTACAAAGGACGCGTCTACATTCCCCCGGATGCGACCCTTCGCCGTTCCATCCTGGAACGCTGCCATGATCATGCCACCGCTGGGCACCCGGGGTTCCTCAAAACTCGTCAGCTCGTCTCCTCCGAGTTCTGGTGGCCAGGTCTCGCCCACTATGTGCGGCAGTACGTCACAGGCTGTGCCACGTGCCAGCAGAACAAAGCCAATACCCACCCCACCACCCCACCCCTCCACCCCATCATCTCTCATTCCACACGTCCCTTCCAGCAGGTCTCCTGCGATCTCATCACCGACCTCCCCACCTCCTCCGGGTTTGATTCCCTTTTGGTCGTGGTCGACCACAGGCTTACTAAGGGGGTAATTCTATGCCCTACCAAGAAAACTGTCACAGCAGAAGGGATCGCCTCCCTCTTCTTTCACAAAGTGTACCTCAGATTCGGACTCTATGAGAAAATTATCTCCGACAGAGACCCTCGCTTTGCCTCTGCCTTTGCCAGACAACTTGGACACCTCTTAGGCTATGATCTTTCCCTCTCCACCGCCTATCACCCACAATCTGATGGAGAAACAGAACGAGTTAACCAGGAAGTAGAAACTTACCTCCGCATCTTCTGTGGAAATAACCCTACCTCCTGGGCTGACATGATTTCCCACGCTGAATTCGCCCACAACCACCGTCCCCACTCAGTCACAGGAAAATCCCCCTTTTATCTCATGATGGGATTTGATCCCATTCCCCTCCCCACAGTGATCTCCGCTTCGGATCTCCCCGCTGTAGAATCTCGCCTCAAAACCCTCTCCGCCGCTCGCAATGAAGCACTCGCCTCCCACGAACTTGCACGACAAGTTATGGCCTCAAGAAATCGGAAGAACTTTACCCCCTTCGTCAAAGGAGATAAAGTTTGGCTCGAAGCAAAAAACCTACGCCGTGCCAACACCTCACCGAAGTTCGCACCGAAGCGAGAAGGACCCTTTACCATTGTCAAGGTCTTGTCCCCCATCACCTATCAACTCCGCCTACCAAAGACTTGGAAAATTCATCTGGTATTCCATGCGTCCCTGCTGTCACCCTATCATGAAAATGACATACATGGGAAGAACTTCCCCACTCCACCCCCGGACCTCATCGGCAGAGAGGAGGAATACAAAATAGAAAAAGTCCTTCGACACCGGGGATCCGCGACCTCCCGCACCTTCCTGATCCGATGGAAAGGATACTCTACGGAGGAAGACTCATGGATCCCCAAGCGGGAACTAAAACATGCCAAGTCCACTCTTGAAGACTACAAAAGACTCCACCCCTCTGTCTTCTCCCTCCAGAAACCTTCCACCCGAAAGTCTTCTACCTCAGTCAAATGTCTTACCTCTCTACCCCCTCCACCACCTCAGCTTCATTCATCGACTCCACCTTGGAGGACCCTTGCACCCCAGTCACCCTCATGGTGGACTCACCCATCATTATCTCCAGTACCGCTGTCTCCCCGGGATGGGACTCCTCAGTCCCTACGGAAGAAATGTGGGAAGTCCCCACACTCTCTATCGGTTCCCCCCGTCCCATCATGTCCGTTGACCTTCCCAACTTCACCCGCCCCATCCAAACCGAAGTCCTCAGTGAGGAACGGTCTAGACGGATCAACACCCTCCTCCTAGACTCTCGCCTTGCTACGGCACTTGAAGCCCATTGTGATATCGATTCCCCCCTCTTCTCTTTATTCTCCGCCTTCACTCAGGTTGCGGCATTGTTACCCATCTCTGATCACCGTTCCACCGATGCAAATCAGGCATTTTTTAATTCTAGGATAGTCCATATCTACTGAGGCATCCGGGACCACCTCCTAAACGCTCTTTACCAACTCGGTGCCCTTCCCTTTTTAGAAGACGTCGACCGTTATATGTCATCCATACCACGCACCAGACCTACCGTACCCCTCCCTACCCATATCCGTGAAGCCTTGCTAGCGTCCCTCGTCCCTACCTCCCCCCCCCCCCCCCCCCCCCC
>QGOI01004410.1:0-11411 GCA_003313885.1 Boletus sp. MG55
ATCATCCACTGTAATCTGTTTTTTTTTTCGCATCTTGTCTCGTACCGGTTGGGAGCTGTGACACATTGGCCCACTATGCGTTGTCAGGAAGTCGGCTCAAAAAAAAACAAGGACGGTGCAAAGTTACAGTAATTAAACATGCAAAATCTGGTATTCGTCGAGTAAATATACTACTTGGGAGTGAAATAACTAGTTGTCCTTCATCCCGGACTCGTGTCCTCTGCCCGAACGAACCCAGCATCAGCTCCAGCTGACGTGCGAATGGCCCACCATCTAGTTCGTTGACATACTTTTGCAATCGCCATGCCACCCGGCTGAGTGCCTCGTTTCACGTCAGACCCGGTTCATCTGAATCCAACGAGTCGTCATTATCCACACTACATACCTCCGTTTTTTTTGCTTCCCGCGCCGCCTTTGCGTCCAGAGTTACCGCACGAAAAACGTCTTCGTCCGTCACTGCTTCGAAGAAGTCGTGAGTCTCTGTAGCCGGATTACTTGAGAAGTTCTTCCGGTTCGAACTTCGTTGGAGGGCCCCGGGTAACTTCCAGATCGTCGAGGGCTTTGGTAACGAGTTTTTCTCAGGCTTCAGCAACGGGGTTTGGGTGGTATGAATCAGGGACGAGATGGGGGGAGCGAGAGGCGGATGGACGAAAGCGAGTCAATGGAGTCGGATAGAAATGTTGGCCTTGCGCCAAACAGTTCTGGATCGTCGTCGTGTCCCATGCAGCTTCAGCGAGTCGCATGGCCTCGAGTTGATCAATATCGAATATGTGTGCAGGAGTGATACTGGCTTCGTATAGATTAGTGGAAGTACTATGCACGATATTTGGCGGTATCCAAGTCAGTGGTTTGGGTCGTTCTTGCCATTTTGGGATGGTGAAAGATACAAGAGCAATTTATTCACATTATGTAAGCGAATGTATGGGTTATGTGTAGTCTTCGTCACCAGCCATTTTGGTCTACGCCACAAGTGGCGTCGTGATCTTCGACGACGCAGTAGCGACGGGGTGTCAGTCCCGCGTATCCTAAAACGGCTGGTTCGAGACTAGGTTATGTGTTATTGGAGAGGTTATGGGTTTTGGGTATGCGAACCGAATTGGGAGACTGAAGATTAGTATGTGTTATAAGTAAGGGAGTCGACTGTACTGCCTTATCGATCCTGACGTCCGAGCATCGCGGGAGGATGTGTCCACCGTAACGCCATCGATGTCTATAATTGGCCACGCTACGTATGGACGGCGCTCCGTCGTCAGACCCGAGCGGCAAGACGGGGGTCCTCGTCGACTCCGAGTCACCTGCGTGGATCCCACCGTTCTCGCTCGGGGATGACGAGCGTGAGAGACGGGGGGATATGTCCACGCCTATGCCCATATATATATACGACGACGATCTGGCCCCATCACCCCATCATCATCGACGTCAGATACACGATCGATACCCAACCAAGATGACGACCGAACATGAGTCCACGACGACGACGCCTGCAGACTGGTCGACGACGCCGAGCGATCTGCCAGTACCGACGGACGACGGATCAGCAGATCATCTGCGTGCGGGAGCGCGTCCGCAGGCGATGCTTCCAGAGGGGGTGTCGTTGCGAGCGACTGCCAGTACCAGTGGTGGGACGTCGTCAGGGGGTGGAGATGGATTCGGAGACGGTGGGAACGGGAACGGGAACGGGAATGGGGAGGAACGGTCGGTCGACGTACGCGCGCTATCGTTTGGGGCGCCTGTGTTGGTGTTTGTGTATCCGAGGACGGGGAAGCCGGGGGTGGCGAATCCGGCTGGGTGGGATGCGATTCCGGGGGCGAGGGGATGTACGCCGGTGAGTGAACGGGGACGACGGTTCGAGAATGGAGGATGGATAGTCGAGATTGAGGGGCGTGTGGTTCTCGTCCCATTTCATCATCGACATCGACATTTCTCTCTCGCTCTTGTTTGTTGGGGGGGCACGTCACTGACAGATCGAACAGGAGCTTTGTTCGGTGCGCGACGCTCTCGACGCATTACGCACCGCCCGACCGGGCGGCGTCCATATCGTCGCGCTGAGCACGCAATCCGCTTCGTATCAGTCCGAGGTGGCGACACGATTGGGACTGCCCTATCCGATCCTGAGCGACGAGCGTCGGGCGTTTTCGGGCGCGTTGGGGTTGCCGACGTTCGAGGCGGAAGGGATGGTGTTGTTGAAGCGGATCACGTTGTTGGTGCATGAGGGAAAGGTGGTGGGGAGAGATTATCCGGTGTTTCCGACGGATCAGGCGGCGAGGAGGGCGTTGGCGTTGTTGAAGTTGCTCGATTAGAGGACATTTGCTATATTAGGAGAGTCGCACGCATGTTCGACTGAGCCCTGCGATGTGGTCTGTAACGCATGTTTGGCTCAATTCTTTCGATGAAACGTTTACTCTGGCACTTGCAGCAAACATATCTTGAACACACAGGTCTCGATACGTGCACCATGCTGCAAGCAGTGGTTCGACTGTGCAGAATGCCATGCAGAAACGCAGGACCACGGACTCAAGAAGACGACAGAGATGGCATTCATGTGTAAAAAGTGCAAAAAGGCGTTCCGCAAGGACATGTCCAGCTACGAGGAGAGCGACGAATATTGTCCGCATTGCGATAATCACTACGTGAGTGTGCACCGATGCGATGCGATGTCGGGTGCTGAGGACGTGCGGGTCAGGTCATTCAGGCAAAAACACCACAGGCCGTGGTTGGTGTCGAGGGCGAGGACGCGCGGGTGGATGCACGGTGAGTCTCGTCTCCGAGGGTGGTGTGTGCAGACATGTAACGTGCGCTACAGGATGCTCAAGGACGAGCGTGTACGACAAGACCCAAAACGAACCATCTTTCGACAGGACGACTTTTCGGACGTGTTGGGCTAACAACAGAGACATTGCCGTTTTGGGATATGTCAAGTCTCGAGATATTTTTTTTTCCTTTGCTGTTTTTACAAGATTGTGACGTCACGAAATGGAACTCATTTTCTCCTATTTTTCTGGACTGAATCAGCGGCTCCCCCTCGATTGACCCCTCTGACTGCACCCTTTATAAGCCAGATCGTCTCGCATTCGTTCTGTCTCATCGTCTTCGCCATGTACCAACTCGTCTACCCCAGAGACAACGATGCTCTGCAAGTGAACCCTCCCGGTGGTGACCGCCACATCACCACTCGTGCCTCGGACTGGCTATGGGCTGTTTTTGCAGTGATGCTCCTTTGCTGGTTTGTTACCTTGGGTTGGGCATACTCGGTACGTCCCCCTCGTCCCCCTATTCTCACCTTTCCTGACATTTCTTTCCATAGAGCCGTAAACGGATTCGGATTTTCCACTACATTCCCGTCATCGTGCTCGCAGTATCGAGTGTCGCATACTTTGCCATGGCATCTGACCTAGGGTGGACTCTGATTACCGCAGAGTTCCGTGGACACCCCACCCGTCAGATTTGGGTACGGTTTCGTTTTTCTGTCCGACGCCGTTCTCACGTTTTGCTCCAGTACGTTCGGTATATTCAGTGGTTCATCAACGCACCCCTCGTGCTCCTCTCGCTCCTGGCTCTCACGTCGATGGCCACTCCTCAAATCCTCACTATTTTGTTCTTCTCCTGGTACTTGGTCGTCAACGGTTTGGTCGGCGCCCTTGTTGCCTCTTCCTACAAGTGGGGCTTCTTCGTCTTTGGCTTGTTTGGGCTCTTCTTCATCTGGTGTGCCTCAGTTCTCTTGGTCGTGTCGTCGCCTCGGCTTACCTGTCTGCTTTCCTTTCCCCGTACGCCAGGTATCAGCTCCTGGTCCATATCCTTATCGTCCCATTCCCATTCCGAAACGATAATTTCAAATCGGGCTACTTTGTCGGCGCCGCGTACATCTCGTTCATCTGGTTGCTCTACCCGATCTGTTGGGGTCTCTCGGAGGGTGGCAACAAGATTACACCCACGTCTGAGATGGTCTTTTACGGGATCCTTGATCTGCTGTCCGCTCCGGTGTTCCTCCTCCCCTACATGGCGTATGTGTCCGGATTTGATGCGCAAACGCTCGATGCGACCGCTTTCGGCACGACGAACAGAGGCGTGTATGAGAAGCCGCCCCAACAGCCCCAACAGGCTCAAGCACCTCCACAGCCTCCCGCTTAATGCTTGCTTAATCGTCCAGGCATTCTCGACTGATATATCGATATGTATTCTGTCTTTTTTCATCTAATCTCTGGCGTGCTGTATTTTTCACGAATAAGATGTATTGTGTACAACTTTAGCAGTCTTTATTGCATCTCTTTCCACGAATGATTGATGTGAGACGGTGATGCGTGGCAGTGATCAATTCCCGCAAACACTGCCACGCTTGGGCGCTGTGGGTTCAGAACGCCACGCCGCCAACAGCCACGACACGGGCGTCGTCATCGTCGTCGACATTCATCAAGAACCAGAACCCACCCAGCTGACCTTTTTTGCCACCCAAACACCGCAGTGCACCTCACCTACTGTGGCATTTTCGACCGGCAACGACGACGAAAGGGAGTCTACTTTCGCATCATGTCTGCCAGACGGCAGTCATCCACCACCTCGCTGGCAAGGTATGCCCGCACGACGTCCCCAGACACCTCCGCCCGTAACCTCGACTTTTGCAATGCATTTTGGGGGCTGGGCGATGGCGGCGTCGACGTCCTCTTTGCACGCATGCGCGGCGCAGCCCGGACCATGGAAGAGCTCCGCAACTTTTGGAAAGAACGGTACGTCCACCTCGCTCACCCGCCCAGCGCTCTCACACACGCTCGGTCCGCTCACGCTACGTCGCCCCCCCCAGATCGTCGATCGAGGAAGACTATGCGAAACGGATGGCCAAGCTAGCAAAGATGTCGATCGGAAAGGACGAGATCGGGTGTGTACCATGATTCGTCCTCGTTCCCTCGTCTCCCTTTATGCCTCGAGCGCTCTGGGACCGTCTTCTGATCGTCCGCGTTGGCATACACAGGGAGTTGCGCAACTCGATCGACACGCTTCGTCTCGAGACGGACAAGCAGGCCGGCTACCATTCACAACTCGCGCAACAGATCCGAACGGACCTGGAGGGCCAGGTCGGCGCCTTCGTGTCTAAACAACAACATCACAAAAGGGTGTATCAAACGGCGATCGAGAAAGAGTTCAAGGTCAAACAGTCGCGGGAACAACACGCCGGCAAGGCGCGGGAAAAGTACGAGTCGGACTGTCTGCGCATCAATTCGTACACGGCGCAGTCGACGCTCGTGCAGGGCAAGGATCTCGAAAAGATTCATCTCAAGTTGGAGCGCGCGCAGCAGACGGTGCAGGTGAACGAGAACGATTATGCGCAGTTTACGAGGGTGTTGCAGGAGACGATGCAGAAATGGGAGCAGGATTGGAAGGCGTTTTGTGACGTGTGTCAGGATCTCGAGGAGGAGCGGGTCGAGTTTATGAAGGATAACATGTGGGCGTATGCCAACGCTGTGTCGACGGTGTGCGTATCGGACGACGAGGTGCGCGTGTCGGACGTCGCTCGGTCGTGCGGGGCTTACTGATTCCTCTTTCGTCGCCAGTCGTGCGAGAAGATGCGTCTCGCGTTGGAACAACTGGAACCAGAAAAGGACATGGAGAATTTCGTTCGGGATTATGGTACGGGGAACGCGATCCCTGAATCTCCCATGTTCGTCAACTATGCTAATACCGACGCGCCTCCGGTATCGTCTACCCGGGTCGCCACGCGACCTTCCAACTTTGTCCGTTCCACGCAGAGAGTTAATCGCACTGCTGCGCTGGCACAGGACGACGAATCCTATGAGGACACGAACCGCGCTGGCGTGGGTGCAGGTGGTTCGTCTCGCAGCCCGCCTACCGACGCGTCTACCTTGTCACGAAGTGCAACGCAGAGATCGACGGGTCCGCCGTCGCAGGCAAACGGCGTCAACGGGCACACCTCCCCATCCCGAGAACCCCAGCGGCGTCACAGTACTGCATCGGGACTCGTCAAGCCCGTTTCGGCCGGTGACCCCGTCGACCCGACGGTCTCCAACACACAACTCGTCATCGGCGATCGCGCGTGGGACGTCGACCCGAACAAGGACCCTCAACAACAAAAGGTCAGTCAAGCGCGGACGTCGCCTCCGGTGGGAGAACAAGACCCTTTGGTCAAGCAGATGGCAGAACTGACTACCGCCGCTGCCGCGAGCGGTATTCCGAGAAGGAACACGCTCCGTCCGGACGGCCTGCCGTCGCGCCGAGGCACCGTCGACTCTCTCTCGACGCCGTCGACCACGACGAGTCCCAACACCGCGCCACGGGACTTTCGTAACTCGGCAGAGATAGTCGTTGGTTCCTACCCGCTCGCACAAGCGCCGTCGCGCTCGGCCTCGCCCAACCCGCCCAACCCTACATTTGCCGCACCACCCCCACCCTCGGTGCCGCCTTCGATGTCGAATATACCCGTGGAGCAAATCGTGACTGGGTATCAGCGGCCCTTCCCGGGTGAACCTCGGAGCCGGGCCAATTCGTACGTCGGACCCCCTCCTCCTTCGATCGCGAACCAGAATCAAGACCAGGGTGCGCCGCGCCCGACGAGCAGAGGGGGATACCCGGGCGTCGGTACGCAGTCGCTGGTCCCCCGTCCTCCCTCGCCTGCGAGAGGTCCCAGCCCGACGGCCATGCAGCCTTACAACAGAGGTCCCCCCGCCCCCAACGCACCACCCAGCAACACGTCGCTCATTCGTGGCATGTCCGTCTCACATCGGCCTGTGACGCCCACCAATCCCGTCGGTATCGCGCTGGGTCCGGATGGACGGGTGGTGCACGACGTGATGGTGCAGCCCGTCCGACAAGCCTCGTTGCATTACTCACAGCCTGGTGCTCCCCCTCAACCCACGCAGCCCCCTCAGCCCTACCCTGGGTATCACGACGGGAGCAGAGCGCTGACGCATCCGCAACAGCAGCAGCAGCAGCAGCAACCACCACCACCACCGCGGAACGACTATGCGGTCGTAGCGCCCAACGCCTACGCCAACGCGCAACCGTACGGCTACGGTCACCCACCTCCACACGCAGGGGCCTACAACGACAATTATCACGGGCAGTCGTACCCACAAGGACCGCCGCAGCCGCAGTCCAACTACAACAACTATCCGACGGGGCGACCTCCGTACCACCATCAGCAGAGTCAGAGCGTGGGACACGTGGCAGCCAATCCAGGGCAGAGGTATGCGACCAACAACGCGGTATATCGACCGACGAGTCCGGGTATGAGACGGTCGCCGTCGCCTGCGGCACCACGCGGACAGCCGCCTCCGCCGACGGGGACGTACACGGACGACGGTCGACCCATCTTGTTTTACGGTACGTGGTAATTCGTTGCCATCGTCGCTTGAGCTGACGATCGATCTCGAAATACAGTCAAGGCGTTGTACGACTATTCGGCGACGATCGACGAAGAGTTTGATTTCCAAGCGGGGGACATCATCGCGGTCACGGACACGCCCGAGGACGGGTGGTGGAGCGGGGAATTGCTCGACGACACGCGGAGGCAGGCTGGGCGACACGTGTTCCCGAGCAATTTTGTGTGCTTGTTTTGAACGCGGGATAGACGGTTCGGGGCGTATGTCTTGTTGCTTTTTTTTTCTTTTGCTTGTTTTACTTTTTACCTCCTTTTTTTGCGTCTTTATCATTGCTGAATGCGTTCTTTGTTGTTCACGTTTTACCCCTCCATCTAACAGGATATATCACATCCATGTCCTCTTCATTTCCATTTACCCCTCTATTTTTTGTCATACATCATTCTGTCGTGCCTGTGTGCGTCGTTCCTGTTTGTTTTTCGTTTCAGACGGATCACTCGACGGCACGCGGCGCGTGCGGCCCTCTTGATCAGACCGTGATATATATCCCCTTGATCGCGCTCGGACATGCGTACAGTAGACGGTTGTAGTAGGTGACGGTGACGATGCGACGTATAATGACGTCTGGATCGGTTTGCATTCTCCATCTCTCTCCTTGGATTACCCCACGTGTGTTGAAGCAGTGACGCAGGCCGTCGTTATCGATAAGAATGATGGTGCATCGTCGTTGATAGCGATCCGTCGGATGGAGCCCGAACTCGATCCCTTTTGTTCGTGATCTGTCCCTTCCCCCTCCAAGGGTAGCGTTGGATCCTCCAAGCGAAAGCGATATCGACAGGCGAGCGTGTGCTTGCTGCATGCACCTAGGTTCGATGTTGGACGTCGCGCGCCCCGGTACTTTATGCATTCCATCCCAGTCAAGAACGAGTATGGGTCCCTGATGCCCTGGGTTTTACTACCCATGCTATTGCCTGTAGTTGGCTGTAGCCCCTGTATGATGGTAGTACCAGACTGGACAGTTGTGTACATTAAATGTAGGATTTGCTGATGGGCCAGCAGGATCTGGTGCTTTTGAATGCCTCTTCCAACTACTGGCTTTGCATACAATTGAGTGATTTCACAAAGCATTGAAATTCATGGTGAATGCTTACATAATGCAAATACAAACTGAAGATCATTCAACAATTTCCCACCGACTGGCTGACGTAGCTAGTAGCAAGTTCGTCAGGTGGGTCTAAAATAATAATGGCCGCTGGACGCACTTGGGGCCAAGATCTCATCTATGAGGTCTTTGAGGGCCTTAGAATCTTCATCGTACCCGGGAGAGGATGCATCTCGGTACTTCCTCACCCTTAACAGTCGAACAGTCACGGCATTGGGCCCTGCTCCAAGATCCAACTTCTCGAGTTGATTATTACAACTCGTCTCCCACCCAGTTACCCCTGGATGCATTTGAGTGATCACTACCACCGGTATGACTCTTCTTTCGCAATAATCCACATACACCCTCCGAAATTGCTCCCAGTTATCTGAAACGTCGATTTTTGCGGCCTCTATACACCACACAAGAATTGGTGTAGTCATGGTTATATTCGGGTTCATCAAGGCCACGTGTATCCCAGAGTCGACATCGCAAGCCTGATTCCAGCGTCGTTGAATAAGAAGTAGTCTGTGTGGTGCACGGGCGGGCATCGTTGGACACCTTGGCTGCGGTCCCTGTCTTATCTGCGATGCCAATGATCATATTGATAAGACAGCTTTTGCCGACACCTGTCGGGCCAACGAAGAGGACATCGATTTCGGTACTGGGAGGCTGAAAGTATCGACAATATTTACGAAATTATCAAACGACGAAGTCGTGGACTCACCTCCTTGGGCCCTGCCATTCTGGCTGTAGTGAGTGGGAAGTTCTGGGTACCGGATGTAAACACGTATTTGTGCGTTCGGTAGACTCTCTCAGAAGATCTCAGATCTGGGTGTGTGCTCGCCCGTTGCACGAGGCAGATTTATGTACAAAGACCAACTTCACGATCAAGAAAAATTTTATTCGTTAAACTTCGCAGACGTAGGTATAGTATAGAAACTAATATCTGTGAACTAAACTACCAGGTGACAGTGTTGTGTATTTAATGGAGTGCCGACTCTTCACTCAGTGGTGTCAGCGCGCCGAGAGCATTGACAATTCAGAGAGCGTGAGAGCTGTGGAAAACATCTACTGTAGGTCTCATAAGTCCAATTGAAAGTCCGATAAGTCTTACAGCCTACAGGTAATTATGTAAGTACGACGACATGCATTATGAGGAAGTCAACTGTGTCCGCATCCAGACCGCCAGTTTTCTGTCCCTCACAGCGACTTTGTACACGTGCTCAGAACTCGACCAAATATCTTCTTCCTTCTGTCCTTCGCAACCATGAATGCAGACAAACCACTCTCTACCTCAGGTTTTGGCCCGCAACCACAAGGTGCTCAGAAAGGAAACGGATCAAACGATCCAGCTGAACCGCGCTCGTCTGCCGAAAAACATGGACACGAACATCTCTTGGTAACCCGTACGTATAGTAATGTGTGGTGGACTTGACACCGTTAACACCCCTGCACAGACATCCATGCCACAGACGTCGTGTCCGGCCTCCGTCGCATCCCGGCAGGCTTCTACGTTGCTGTGGAAATCGATGGCAAGACCACGGAAACGTCGAACAAGCCCGTGTTGGTTGGCAAGGACGTGGTGGAATGGGATGAAGAGATCCTTCTGTGAGTCACTACCGTCTCTGTGTACGCTACTTTTACTGAACAAGCTCCAAGGCCATCAGAGCGATCATCTGCCATTTCGTTCAATATCTATGCATCCTTCGAGCTTGGACCGAGGCTCGGAAACGGTCAATTACTTCGCCAATTCAAGATCACTGTAGGAGATTTGCTCGATCGACATGAACCATTCCAACGTGAGTAATGCCATCACTGCTATACCCACCCTCTCACATCTCCCTGCAGCAATCAGGTTTTTGATTCAGAGGAATGAGATTTTTCAATCGTGTTCATCACTCAGAATCATCACCGAACGACGCATCCGCAACGTCAGTGAAGCCCCAACAACACTTGACGTGAGCAACCCGTTGATGGTCATTGACGCGTCCTCACCTAGACAATAGCTACCAGAGCTAGACGCAACGAGGCAGCTGGGACAGCTCAGTGATACCGGACATCGTGCTCTCCTACGTTACCGCCAGTCCCAGTACCAAAGGGATCTCGACGAGGCTATCACGTGTTTCGAGCATGTCTGGGATATGTGCCCCCCACACCACGCCGATCGCTCTGCTGTACTATTCAACTTGGCGACTGCGAGGTTCATCCACTGTCAAGCAAATAATGCCTCCTTCGAGCTAGATACGCCGATCACATTGTATTGGGATGCGCTCCAGCTTCGCAGCAGTAGTCATTCAGATCACTGCGCAACAATGGTCAATCTCAGTTTTGCTCTTCTGGCCCGTTTCCAGAGACGAGAGGACAAAGCAGACAGGACAGCAGCCAAGGATTTACTCTCCAGGGTGGTGGAGCTCTCTCCGGTGGAAGGCTATGTATACCGAGCAGCATGCCTCGCACTGCAGATGGCCGAGATCCCTGTGTCGATTCAGACACGCGACACAGATGATAATGAGGAGGCCGAGGAGGAGATACGGAGGATGGATTTGTCAGATCCACATCCTCACGGGCCTGCAGCACTAGATCGCCTGGGGAAATCATTATCTCTCCGCTTTGAGCGCCTCGGCGACCTGGCGGACATTGAGCAGTCCATTTTGATGATTGAGGAGGCCGTCCGTCTCACTCCCGACGACCATCCCGACAAGCCAGCTCGGTTGAACAACCTCGGGAACTCATTATCTCGTCGCTTTGAGCGCCTCGGTGATCTTGCGGACGTTGAGAAGTCCATTTCGATGAAAGAGGAGGTAGTCTGTCTCACTCCCGATGGCCATCCCGACAAGCCAGCTAGGTTCAACAACCTCGGGTCCTCGTTATCTCGTCGCTTTAAGCGGCACGGCGACCTTGCAGACATTGCCAAATCCGTTTCGATGTTTGAGGAGGCAGTC
>QGOI01004412.1:0-27977 GCA_003313885.1 Boletus sp. MG55
ACGAAAGCTGCTGTCGTCGCTGGTCGTCGCCAAGCTGCACTCACCGCCGTGCGCGGTAGGGACTTGGTCAGGTCCATCCAGTCTGTTGCTCAGACCGACAGAGTCCGTTTTCTTCATCCCGCAATCACCCGTGTCTTGACACATATCTAGGATACGATCACCCGCCTGCTCTACTCTCTCGGCACGAAACGTGAAGTCGAACGTCACCTTCGCATCTTCTCTTCCTCCTCGCACCCCTCCCAACCCGCAAAATTTGCTGTCATCAAAATCGGTGGTGCAGTCCTCGATGACCTCGATGAGCTTGCTCTCAGCCTTAGCTTCCTTTACCGCTTGGGTCTCTACCCTATCGTCCTCCATGGCGCTGGTCCACAGATGAACGACATCCTCGAGGGCGAGGGCGTTCAGCCAGAGTATATCGATGGTATTCGTGTTACCGGTACGTTCCTTTCTCAAATGCTCCGATCCAACATTCCAATGTATCTTTTTCGGTCACGCTTAGACGCAAAGACTCTCCAAATCGCTCGTCGTGTTTTCCTTGAGGAAAACTTGAAGCTCGTTGGCGCCCTCGAGAAGCTCGGCACGCGCGCCCGCCCCATCACCTCTGGGGTTTTCACTGCCACCGCGCTCGATTCTCACAAATACGGTTTGGTCGGTAAGATTACTCGAGTCGATAAGCGGCCCATTGAAGCATCGATCCGTGCCGGTGCATTGCCCATCTTATGCAGTCTCGCTGAGAGCAACGACGGGCAAATTCTAAACGTCAATGCAGACGTTGCTGCAGGAGAACTTGCTAAGGAGCTCGAACCCATGAAAATTGTCTTCATCAATGAAAAAGGTGGTCTTTTCCACGGAGTTACAGGCGAAAAGCTGGATGTAATTAACCTAGACGAGGTATGTCTGGTCTCGGACTTTCTTCGGAATATTCGAATGACCATCAACGAACAGGAATACGACCAGCTTCTGAAGGAACCTTGGGTCAAGTACGGTACAAAGCTCAAGCTGCGAGAGTTCAAAGAACTCTTGGATGTCCTTCCCCGCTCCTCCTCTGTTGCAGTCATCTCCGCTGCTAATCTTCAACGAGAACTCTTCACGGATTCTGGTGCGGGTACACTCATTCGCCGAGGATACAAGCTCCTCAAACACCAAACCTTGGGAAGCATCGGGAAAGACCGACTTCGCCAGGTTATTTCTGAGCGCGACGAAGGTATTCGCACAGGCAAAGAAAGCGTCGCAGGGGTTCTCTCCACGCTTGAGAATGCCAAACCAGGAGAGTGGTCGATCTACGCTGACGAGCCTCTCGATGCCATTGCTATCGTCTCCCATCCTGAAGATCAGATGCCAGTGCTAACGAAACTTCTTGCATCTCGCTCTGGCGTCCTTAACGGGGTCGTCGATAACGTGTGGAATGCGTTGAAGAAGGATCACCGACAGCTCGTATGGACGGCGTCCATTTCTCCCCCTACCGCCCCCTCCCTTTTGCCCAATCCTCAACCAGCTCAGGGCGAGGAGATGATGGATCGTTCCTGGCACTTCGATCGTGCGGAGGGATCCTTCACGCGTTCTGGCCGTTCCCTGTTCTGGTACGGCATCAGCGATGTAAGTGAAGTGGAAAAGGTCGTCAAGAACCTTGAGCAGAGCGGGCGAGTAGGGAGATCGTACCTCCCTGTTGGGCTTACCAGAGCGCAACTGGGCGGAAGCAGGGGCTTCGCCACACTAACACGTCGACCAGGAGCTCCTAACGGTAGTCGAGGATATGCCACTCATGCACCAGCACCTTCGACGGAGCCGAAACGCGTTGCACTCATCGGCGCACGGGGGTACACCGGACAGGCCCTAACCTCGCTGCTGAACGCGCATCCATATCTCTCCCTTACCCACGTCTCCTCTCGTGTCCTCGCAGGACACCCATTGGAGGGGTATACCAAATCTCCAATCATACACACAAACCTCTCAGTCGAGGATGTTGAGCGGATGGAGAAGCAGGGCGAGGTCGACGCATGGGTGATGGCGCTTCCAAACGGGGTATGCAAGCCCTTCGTGGACGCTGTTGAGAAGGGCTCGAAGGAGAGGCAAGGAGAGAATAGTGTGGTCGTAGACTTGGGTGCGGATTATAGGTTTGAGGACGGGTGGACATACGGATTGCCTGGTGAGGGGTCGTTTTCTTCTGATGCTTTGTAACGAGTGCCTTGGGAATCTGTAATGACAAGTTTTTTTTCTCCCCTCGTGGCTCGCATAATGTGACACCCCCGAAGAGTTGTACGGCCGCGCCGATATTCGCGCCTCCAAACGCATCTCAAACCCAGGTTGCTATGCCACCTCGACGCAACTCCTCATTGCACCTCTCCTCCCATACCTTGCTCCCCCCGCCTGGCCAACTGTATTTGGCGTCTCAGGGTACAGTGGTGGCGGGACGATCACTCAGCCAGGCGAAGGGGGCGCTCGCCCGGTAACGTTGCCCAAAGTGGCGCCCGAGAACCTCGGAGGCGGCGTTCGCCCATACTCGCTCACGGACCATATCCATGAACGCGAGGCGGGATGGCACCTCTCTAAGCTCCTCCCCACTTCCACCGACGCCCTTTCTGCCTCGACCTCGAAGCCACGCGTGCAACTTGCATTCATCCCAACCGTCGCCCCCTTCTTCAGCGGCATCCTGAGCACTCTCTCTTTCCCATTGTCCACGTCGACACTCAGCGCGAGCGACATCGCCTCGCTCTACGCATCGTACTATAGCGGCGAGCGCCTCGTGCGCATTCAAAAAGGCGTACCGGCACTCGGAGACGTGCAAGGTCAGCACGGGTGGGTCGTCGGTGGGGTACAAGTCCACAGCGGGCTGGAACGCGTGGTCGTGGTAGGAGGACTTGATAACTTGTTGAAGGGGGCTGCGACGCAGTGTTTTCAAGTACGTTTCGGGATGCGTTCTCTCTCTCTTCTCTTCATTGCTTGGCCGGGTGACTGTGTGCTGATGCATGTTGTTGGGACAGAACTTGAACTTGGCGCTCGGGTATGACGAGTATGCGGGTATCCCGGTGGAAGGTGCTTAGTTCCGAGTCATGGTTATTGGATGATCTAGTATGTGTCGGCTCGGTGTGATCGATTGCCGGACCTTCACGCAATGAAATGTACCCTGCATGTCAATCATGTATATATGTAACCCCATGGCTCAGTACTCAGGCTTGGAAGGTATACGAGAATAGAGTCGGGTCGTTGATCATTACGAGGTCATAGACCCCGGGCCGGAAAGACACAGACGAGACGAGTACTAGTCAACCGGTTACCCAAGTGAATGTCGACCAAACAGCTCAGCCTGCGAGTCTGCGACTGCTCGGGTATATGATCGACAGCCCCCTTCCTTTGAAATTCGCTCGTTACATAAATAAATTTGTTGAGCGAAGTGTAGACCAAGAACATTGTACATATCTAATCTCTATTAGCTGAATCATATAATTCAGTAGGCTAGTATATAAGGACGAGTGTACTATAGGGGGCAGTAGTATCAATCTATCCTACGAACCCCTATCTTCTCGTCCGAGGTTCAGACTCATCCTCACTCAGTCTCAATAAAATTACTTGCCGATAGGGGCCCCGGTCTACAGAGGGATTCTCCGAAGGACAACCTCTTGTCAGCTTCTCTGCTCGCGACCCCCTCACTATAACGAATCTTCCCAACGTAGTCTTGCTGCAAATCATGTCTCAGGAATTCGACGAGATCTCAAAGCGCATCCGTACCTTAACCACAATCCTACAGAGTCTGAAGGCAAGATCCGATCCCACCAGCCGCCCCCGAGAGATTCCTCGATTCTTGTACCACTTTCTCACCCTCCTCACATGTGGCGACACGCATAGTCCAACCACAACGAAGGTCGTGGCGGCGACGGGAAGGTTCGACAAAGATGGATCTGCGCGGACGTTGATTGTCACCCAAAATGCACACTCGAAATCACCAATATCCACTCTGAGCGTCAAAAAGATCCCGAAGGTTGTCAAATCATTCCAGGATGTGGTCAACGGGTAGGTGAAAATCAATCGACAAAATTGCCTGTGTCACGATTGATTATATTAGGACCCCAGATGCCAAATCATTGCAGGATCATATTGCAGACGTTCGGGCCGCCTTCGAAATGTACGACAAAAGGGCGTCAGACGCGGAAGATAATTACAATGCTTTGGGATGCTTCCTGGTCATGCGCAGCTTTCGCAAACTTGCAGCACGGTTTCAGGAAGACAGGCGATTCTTCAGAGATCGTAGACTCTTCGAAGTCATCCAGGAGTGGAAACCAGATGAACCCGAGTTGACACCCCGATGGGTTCCTGTTCCTGATTGGTTACGCGCAGTCATCCCTGCTCTTATGCCTGAGGAATGTGAACGTGAAGTGGCTGGCCAGGTTCAGTGGGAAGTATCAAACGGAACATTGTCGTCATGGGCCAGACTTCTTGCCACTATTCTCAGTACCTTGGATAAATATATCCGATTGGCCAATGTTGCTATGAAGAGTATGGGCAACTCCCTGACGGAGGGCCAACGTTCCGCAATCTTGCATGTCCACAACTGGTGTGACACTTTGTACCACTTCGTCTCCTGGGATCAGCGACTCGTCGAATTCCTCTTGGAAGACACCAGTCTTGGACAGCACATTCGCGACTCAATGTACCGTATAGCCAGTAAGTATCATTTTGATCCGTTTAATTCCACCTTCTTCAGCTGACTGTTATCATCTGCAGTTAGAAATGAAGATGGTAGGCCACCAATGCATACAACTGTAATCTACTAACGAAATTTCTCAGAGTTTGATATAATCCCAGAACTCAGGGAAGATGCCAACACGATTATCCTTCGCTATTTGAAGGCAGTCATAGCTTGGCACGCTGCTTTGGACTATCTGACTTCCAAATCCTTCGTGAACCAGGTGGCGACAAACTTGCTTGTTGGGCTTGTTGAAGCCCCGCATGGTGATTCCTCGATGTTAGCTGTCCACGAGCTCGTAAAATTGTATGAAATTGGGCTTGACCCTGAAGATTCTGAAGAGGAAAATGTAAAACGGAGGGTCCACGTTCTTCGAAAACATTATACATCATCATTTCCTGGAATGGTCCACGCGGAGGCGACTCTCATGGGGCTTCTTACCTACAAGCATCACAACCAATACTGGAATTATGGGGGTAAGATAGAGGGCGAGAGCTTACTGGGCGAATTTCTCGGGCATGAGGTATGGTTCGAGTCCTCATGCATATTCACATTTCCTGATGCGTAAGTTGAATAGGAGAGTACAATCGATGCCATTGCGGTCGGCAAGAAATGCTGTTGGTGTTGTGAGAGGCTCGCGATGCACCTCGAAGGTCGCCTGAACATTCACTTCACACTTCCCGGGACCCATGGTGTACTATACGCATGGAACCCCCCCGCCATTGGGGTTGACGTCTCCATACTTGCGGAGCTGGAGAAGGACTTATGGACAGAGTTTCGGAAGACGCTGGGGTTCAAAGTAGCTCCTGTCATTTCACGCCAGAGTTCTTGGTCAAGTGATCCCATTCTTAAAAGAACGAGACGACGGGGCTTGACCGCACCTGCACATATTGTGCGTATGATACTATAAACATACTGAGGTTAGCCAGATCCATAGATTCTCCGATCCATTGCACTTTCAATTATGATCGTGGTAATACATTTTGTCATGCTTCCGAGTCTCCATCCCCTCACGCAACATATTCAAGTTGACCTCCCTCCTTATTGTTGGTTGGCCAATGTCGGTTACCTAACTTTGTTGATAAGTGCCAGTAAGCTTTGACCGATGCCCGTTTTCCATGCCGAGAGTTCCCGCGCGGGTGGAACACAATAACTGACCGAGGACGCACGTTCTTTCAATCCACAGCTAACTCCCGTCTTCGACTTCAAGTTAGGACAGCAGTGTCAGCGATCAGAGATACACTTTCATCTGGCCTCCTCTTGTCGTCCTGGTGCACGGCACCTACCTATGGTCCCTGCTGACCTTATGGTCCTGGACTCCCTCTTGGTCCGCCATTCGAGTCCGAATGGATACGTTCGCAACTCTGGACGTGCCCGCTCCATCTTTTGCTTCCTCGCCGGCAGAAATGAGACCCTAAGCATCCATCGAGACTCTTACTCTTTGCGCGAGCAAGTCGCTACTGATTATACGCAATAGGCTCCTCTAAATGTAATAGCTGGAATACACATATTATCATGGCGAAGTCCAAGCCAGACACTATGTTATAGTATAGTTGAGGCTTGGTCCAAGGGAATCGATATCGGGAGTTCCTCCGCTGATCCCGCAAGAGATTCGAACAGATAAATTACGCCAAAGATCAAGAAAAGCGTAGCTCCTCCAAAAGTAACTGCGAGGAATTGGACGCGTGAGAAAGAAAGTGGGGAATACGGTATTCGAGTACGAACCGTGTTTAACGGATATTTTAGTCGAGATATACCGACCGGCCATGACAGCGAGGCTCGTGCAAGCCGTGTGACCAATGACCGTTCCTAATGTCACGAGATAAACGTTCTTTAAAAAGCAACAGGAACTCGGTGAGCCCATCTGTCATACCAGCGCCTGGAATACACGCACATGCGTTGCGCCTAGCGCAATGGTCGCAATCTGACTTCTGTCACCCCATTCTCCCAGGAACGTGAGGAGGAACGACTGGACGAAGACAGGCCCCAAGATAAGATTGCAAAAGTTGCGGGCACCGTCCGCAATGTTGGATTTTGTCGCCTTTCGAGGGGGTGAAGAGGCACGCGCCTCACCTTCTTCGAGACGCTCCAAGGGAATGGAATGGTCATTTGACCCCATAGTTCCCATTTCTGCAGCGTCAGTCTCGATCTCCTCTTCCGCTTCTCGCATTTCATCCTGCATTTTGTCACTCCCGCTCTGCATCTCTCGCGCTTCCATCATCATCTTGGATCCAAACACCAAGAAAAGCACGCCCGCGGCGATGTGAATCCATTTCTTGGGTACGAGTTTGGGGAGAAGATGACCCATTTCTGCGGAGAGTAGGGACATTAACAACAGGGAGCCGAAAGCGCCAGCAAACACCACGATGCGAGGATGGCGCATTGCCAGAATGGCAGCAATGAGGAATGTTTTGTCGCCTATCTCTGAGAAGATGATCATGGCGAACGAGCGCAAGAGTGTGTCGGATATTGAGCTGTCAGTGCCATCGTCAACCGTGGACATCGTCCTGGGTGCAACCTAGTCAAAGAAGTGTAACAAAGATGCACATAGACAGACCTGATGGGGCGTGTTTCAGCCAGGGTGGTTGAGCGTTCTGAACAACACTGAAAGTTTGAAGGCTGCAACGCCCGTCAATGCCCAGAATCAAATGACCCGGCGTCCTCAGACCTCGGACTTTGGCAGAACGAAGTTGTAAGGACACGTGACATGTATCATAGCACTTGACTTTAAATTGTCCACCTAGCTAAATATGTAATCTTCACGGCATCCACTTTTATTCGAAGTAAAATGTCACAGATATAGCTCTTCAGACCAGTCCTTATATTTCTCCGCAGTCTCTATCAAACTATTTCCCTTCCTAATTGCCACGTCAAGCACCCTCCTGTAGAGAGGAAGGCGAATTGAGGGATCTTCCAATCGAGATGCTTTCTCAAACGCTATGCAAGCTTTCTGTGGATCGCCGTCCATGTGCATGAGACCTGATTGATAAACCGCGCGCGCTATTTATATCCTGACAGGTCAATATCAGTATACGCAGGATGGGGAGGGACTATGTTTCCGTTTGTTGCCGCAATCTCCGTGCGGAACGGTGCAGGTTCGAGGATGGTAATCTATCTGCATGCGAGTTCAGCTTGTGTCTGTGGTATGGAGGGATACAGACATGCAGCCATTCTGTCTTACTTTATGTTCCAGGCAGGGTCCAACTCATCTGTGAGTGCTTTAGTCAATGCCTCAAGAACGAATTTGCTTATGGAGATTGAATTCGGAAGGTGGGCCAGCCGATGATAGGTGGGCTTACGATACACTGTAGTGTCCATAACACGCGCGACTCGCGATGTCCAATCCAGATGACACTTGGAGGAGCCTCCCGCCTCGAGGCTGGTTGGTATCTCTGAGAAATCGCACTGCCTCCCGGCTGACGTGCGCAGCGCCCCAGAAACTGATGTTGAACATCGCTCGTGCATCCTTGCCATTGACAGACTCCACCTCCCCGTTGATCATCTGACCTGCATTGTCGAAAACGACATCTATACGACCAAATGCCTCCTGAGCTTTGGCAAACGCGGCAGAGATCCCGGTGTTGACTGACGTCCAGTTTGACGATCACGAGTTAGGTAGACGGGTGTTGGCCGGCGAAATAGGATAGCAGTGGAGATACCCAATTCCTATGCTTGTCGAAACTTGGATCTTGACGAGGATCTCGACCCTCTGGGTTGTCTCGGGCTGCAAAAGCCTGAAGGACGATCGGTGATCGATGTTCGCTGGCGCCGACCTGGTCGACAGCTCTCACCAATTTGAATAGAACTGCGAAACATGCGGGGCCCACGCCATGTCTACCATTTGAGCTTGGTCACCTGCATCCGGAACATCGTCAAGTATGAACTCGAAGAGTCGAACCAGCAAAGATTTGTGCCGTACGTAAATTAAACTCCGCGGCAGTGGGAACGACTTGAAGTAATCCCGATCTCGAAGGCCGAAGTATGTATGGCCAGAACGAAGTGCAGAAGGTATCGTGGCTACGACCCTAGTGCGACGACCAATAGAGTCGAATACTCCGAACTTGAACGCTAGCGACGAAGAAAACATTCAGTGCAAGTTACGGGGTTCGCACTCGCCTTTACGATCTTCGTAATGTCGATTCGTGTCGCCCATTTCTTTATCCATGTTCTATTCCATTTTTTTTTCTAATGCACTCGACGGTATCATCGGAAGAATCACTCTAGGTATCGGTCATTGTACAAATCTCGTAATTTCTCCGCAGTCTCTCGCAAGCCCTTTCCGTTCTCATTAACCGTTCTTCTGAGAAGAGGAAGGCGAACGAGCGGATCTTCCGATCGGGATGGCCCAGTATCTCAAACGTGATACAATTACTCTAGATTTCTCCCGGTCCATGAGCCCGCCCGATTCGACGATCGTGGACGACTTGGATCCAGCCGGAGAGTCAGGATCTATCATAGCATCTGTCCGCCGGGTGCGCACGCGCTGACAGGGCCGACATATTGCTGCTCGATGTCTCAATCTCCGTGCGGAACGGTCCCGGTTCGAACAGGGTAATCCGTTTGCATCGAGCAGCATAGCTAGATAATACGTCATTTCAACCCTATCTTGATATTCCAAGCTGGATCTAACCCATCTACGGGCGCTTCAGTCAACCCCTTCAACGCGAATTTCTTGTAGGGTGATCAGTTATGGGTTCCCAGCCTGTAGACGCGCGGGGCGCTCGGGGCCCGAGTCGTATGCAAAGTTTCGTTGGACGATACTCGGCAAGTAAAGAAGGCTCGAACAGACCGGTCCGACACGCAATCTATGGTGTCGATCAAGTCACCTGAGATTGTGAATTGGGTAGAGCCAAGTCTGATGGTCATTCTGAGATCACACAACTCTAGAGTCAGTGCTTTTCCATGCAATCAGTGACGCGTCAAGGCTCGGGGAGGTTGCCACAAGGTGTTCGCGAGCCTTCACGGGATCAGCAACCTGGTAACCAACGATGGGTGTGCTTACCGCACAAGTCCTTACCATGGACGAGCCTCAAGCGAGCGAATTCCTCCTCGACATGGTTGACAAATATCATAACGTTCAGCAAGGGGGTATGCCTTGGACCGTAGTGATGCTTTTGATATAAAACGACTTCGCTGTCAAACCTACGATAGAGCCTCGATCTTTTCTATCAGAACGCTCTTACCCTTCGCCTCGCTATCCTTCAGCCGAGCTACGAACGAGTCATCGAACCAGCCCCTAACTTGCGTCTTTTGTTCGTCGCTCCCCTCTTCACGTATTCGCTCCACGAGTTCCGCGACCACGAAGGCACCATCACCCTGCGCGATCGCGATTGTCGTATCCTTCCCGACGATCGAGAGAAATACAGATACAAATTCCGACGGCGAGAACGCGGGCGAGCGTGCAACAGATTGTTCCGAGTGAGAGAAATGTCCACCCTGAAGCAGACTTTTGTACATGCGGGAGGTGTGCGGGAGATCGATCGGATGCGGTCGTGCAGGATCTTCCGACGGGTATGGAGATGCGAGAGCCTCGGCGAGGGCTTTCATCGCGGATGACTTGTCTGTGGGAGTTTCAGGATCCCACACAAACGATGCAGGAAAGCAAGAGAAGAAACTTACCTCCGTCGGCATACAGCATGATCTCCAATACGAGCAAGCTTCCACCGGTATCTCTTGCCGTCTCCGCACCCTTCTCTGCCAGGAACTGGAGAAGTTCCTCGCTGGCGGCTTTCCGGATCTCACTCTCTCTTACTGCGTTGTCTTTTTTGCTTGTCTTCGCACGTATTCCGTCTGTTTCTGCTATCACAGCGATTTGCGCGGGAGTGAAATGCCTGCGTGAGCGAGGTACTATGAGATGGAAAAGGGAGCGTCTGCCTTGGGGATTCGATGCGAGCGAGGAGGCATGTGATGTTATATCAGAAACAAGAGATTTCGTGGTGAGTTTTGTGTCGCTGGTGAATCGTGTCAACGAGGGGCGAACGAAAATCGAACGGAAGCCATACTCGATAACGTCGAGTGCCGTAAATAGCACTAGTTGGGCTTCGTCGTCGGTACACATCCGTTCAACGTGGGGCTTTATCACCTTTATGATGTGTTTCCGATCCTGAAAAAGTATGTTCGACGTGCATAAGCGGACAGACTAGGAAATTAACCTTTGCTGTCCCATACGTGACGAGTTCACGGACGACCCTACTGCCATCCTTGGTGTGCACCATCTCGGCTAGAACATCTTGGCAACTTGCATAACTATTAGATATTAGACTACGCATAGCAGCTCAACAGTTTACCTTTCGAAGATTTCTCTGCGTAGCTTTTCTTGCTCTGAAACTTCCTCGATGCTATCGACAGCAGCTAGGAGTTCCCACAGCGCACGATGCACGATGGCATGTGTAATGGCTCCTTTTTCAGGATTATTAAATCTGCGTAGTGTCAAATCCTAGCGCTGGCGCGAAGACAGCGATACCTACATCGTCGTTAGGTTTTCCTTCAGAGCAGCGAGTAAGCGCTTGCGTCTGTCACCCTCGACGCCGTCAAGGAGGCCGGGGAGTCCCTTCTTTGCAGTTTCAATATCTTGAGCCGTTCCTCGAGTAGTGGAAAAGAGTGCAGCCTCCTTTCCATAAAAATCTCGTAACAGAATGGAGCGCTCGTAAGCATTTGCATACAGCTCAAATGCGTCAGCGAGCACACTTGAGGCTTCCCGATGTAGCAAGAGTTTGAGCACATGCGACTGGAACTCCAGCAGGATCGAAACGCGATGTGCAGGGCAAAGCCTGATAAGTTTCGTAACCAGAAACTTGGGAATAGATTTAGAGATTGAGGTGAGGATGACGCTTAGGTAGTATTACTCACTTTGGAGTACTTGCTCTGAGCCAACTCCTTATAATGTCCCTTGAGCTCTCCAGCGACCTGGTTTCTTTCGGTCTGACTTCCATACTTGACGATGGTCTGTATAATCCTGCTAGCGTCGTGCTTGAGTACAATGTCCTTTACTTTTCCAGTAACGGTGACCATCAAATCTCGGATGTGCTTTTGGCGTTCTGATGAGGGGATATTTTTCTGACGAGCCAGGGACCAGACGCGTTTCGCATTGGCGATTAGCTGAGAATGCGGCTTTGCGGCTTTTCGTTGTTCTTGTAACACGCGCTGTGCTTTGTGTGACTCCCTAGCGACTAATTTATGCTGCACATTAGAACGATGAGAACTGCAAGTGCACCGAGGAGCGGACCGTTTGAAGACGCGTTGTCCAGATCCATTCCATCCTTGACAGGGCTCTCTTCCGTGTTCTCCTCTCCGCTGTCCACGTCGCCAAACTCCTCATCAGAATCTTCTTGCATCATCTTTTCGACCGGGAGTGTCACGGGCTGCCTCCGCTTCTTGACGATCTCATCGTTGTGCTTGGAATCCTTGGATGTCGCTTGCTTCGAGATACGTACTTTCTTAGCTTTTGGGCCATCCTGAGACGGTGCAAGTCTTTTCTTGATGCTCTTCTGAGCAACGGGCATCGTACTCGGATACTCTTCGACTGAGGTGAAATGGATCCCAAGCTTGCTTGCGGAATATTTTCCGATGCCACCGTGATTTCAGCAGCACGTGACCTTACAGATCGCATTTCTTTCACGTACTATCGAGCAGCAATCCAGCGGCTGCGCAATGCGCATATCGAAGTGTTTTTATTAATCAAGTGGACATACATTGCCGGGACTGCTCAAGTGGGAGAACAGACTAAAGTTTACATGTGAGCTTGAAGTATTTCTAGCTCAAAGTGCCGTATTCAATCCATGGTCCTAGCCATTTGACGATCCCCGTCGGTATTTGGCCACACTCCGAGGTCTCTGGATGCCTGGACGTGCCGGGAAGCAGGAGAGATTTTGAACTTGGAGAGAGAGTTTGCTGGACGGCTCGTATGCAAACCTAATATGCACCTCCTCGGGGATTGCCGAACGAATTTGCCGCACGTCATGCGTGTTCGACCGCGGTTCGTTCCCTGTCTTGTCAGGATCGTCATCTTCTTTAGTGGCTGCTCCTGTCGAGCCCAAGCCAATCATGACATGTACGCATATGGCCATATGCGGACGGTCATCCTCTAGCAAGTGACATGTACGACGTACAAGCCCTGACTGTGCAGCTCACGACGTCTGTTGGTGTCATTCGTCGTGCTGCAAGAGTAGTCGTAATTCGTTTCAAGTGCGTAGTGGGACTGCTCTCCAGGTGATGACCGTGCACGGTCTGACCGGATCGTACTGCCGTTCTTTCTCCCGATCTATCTTTTCTCCAGATCGGTAAGGTTCTGACACTTATATGGATTCTGGCCCCATCCTCGATATTACGGTGAGTGCATCCGGAAGATGATGTGACTATTTCGAGGGTTAACTAGCATGGTGAACGATGCCGTCTGAAAGACCCGGGACCTGTAAGCTACGTTGACGTGGGGGGCCACAGCGTGCAAACCGGCGCGATCGCTTTAAAGGCTGCCCCACTCTGATGGGTCACGTCACTTTCTTCTCCCCTCGTTATCGTCACACGCCGCCCATGGCATCCCCGACGTCGACGTTCGCGACGCTCAGAGCCCTCCATCTCGTCATCGCTGACGCCTTGGATGACATACAGCGCGTCTTTTCGCAAAGCAGTTCCCTTGACCCCCTTGCCTCTCCTGCCTCCCAATCCTCCTCCCCCGTCTACCCAAGTTCCCCGGTCTCCTCCCCAGCCACGTCTCCATTTCCCGCAACCCCACCTGCCTCTTTCCCTCCAACGCCCCTCTCGGCCACATTTCCTTCCCCCCCACATACCGACACCGGCGTCCCATTTGTGGATTATCCTTCTCCGGACTTCTCTCTTGTATCAGATTCGCCCAGCGAGCAGCTCGCGCTTCACCCAGATGCAGTTGCAGCTGCCACCAGGATCGTCGCTGCATGCGGGCAAATGTCGAATATCGTCCACAAGCCATTTTTGTCCCTTTGCGATGCAATAATGAGCGTGGGTACCTTCATATGTATGCGATGCCATTTTTGCACTGATGTTATTGATCTGGGTGCATCTATACGCGACTTGTATTGTCATAACTACTGTTTTCATTTGAACCAGTACAATCTCCCAGCATGTATGCGCCTTGTTGAACACCTTCACGTCGCGGAAATCCTTCGGGAAGCTGAAGAGAACAGACAGCGTTGCCTCGCCACTGGACAGCCGTTTTCTGGTGCCAAACTAGACCCGAATGTTGGAGTGAATAGATCAGTCTCGAGCATGTTGACAAATGACACCGTTGACGTTCGGATGCCTATGCCCGGATTAGATTGGATGCGTGGCTCTCGCACACACAAAGGCATCGGTACGTCTTCCTTCTCTCGCCCAGCCTTGTGATATTGATGTCGGCATAACGCTACGTGTTCTGGATGTTTTTGCGGCATCAATTTACTTCTTCTCAAAGACGGCTTGCACGTTTCCGACATCACGAACGTGATATGTTCCTATGCGGGTATCAATTATGTTGATCCCAGCGACTTAGGTGAGCTTTCAACGAATATGGGCTGACGTCTGTTTTGACCCATTTACACGAACCCTGATATTGTTGGGTAGTACATGCCCTCCGACTGCTCTCAACCCACCATATCTTCCTAGAGACGGCTCCAAATACTTTTGCACTCAACAGAATAGCCAGCCTTCTGGACAGCGGAAAAAGTGTCAAGGCCATATTCTCAGAGTCGGTGTTCCTTTTCTTGGGAGCTTGTTTCTATATAATCTGACTTGCCGTAGTCCTGAGACTAAATACGATGATACTGGTGGAACACCCGCGTTTGTCGCGTTAATGTAAGTCGCCTTGAGAGGTTTGGCAGCATGTATGCGCCTCAGTGAACTTTCTGGTTCCTACGACCGATCATTGACGACATCTTTTCTGATCATCAGCACTGACGAACTCTTCAAATCCGCTGCTTATCTCACCGAAGCGTTTACTGGTGTTCAGCTCCCAACACTGCGGTCCACCCCGAACCCATGTTTCTCTGCCGATGCGGCCTTACCTGGGACAACCACGATTCCATCAACATCTAGTTATGTTTTCAGTGATCCCGCCGTTTGTCCTCCCACCACGCGTTCCTCAAGCATCCACACACACATCGTGTATCCAGAGGATGAGGATGTTCAACACCCACCCCGTTCACTTCCATCAGATTCACTTGAACTCCCAATTTCTTCCAAGCCGCCTTCGGCCGAGCCCTTGGCACCTCTTCCTCCCCACCTGAGCCCGGTCGAACCTTCAACACAAACAGGGGAGTGTGTGCGTTCTGGAATTGAAGTTAAACCAGAGAAGCTTCCTGCATTCAATTTGGCTTTCTGCACAAATGCGCCATACTTTGAATGGCTAGAAAATGGAGGTGAAGATCCACTCGGAGGAACGGGCCAAGGGGCTTGCATGCATATCCCGCGTACCCCGACGAGGATGGCAAGCGGTGTGCGCGATGACGTGCAGTTAGCGGCGCCCGGTAATGGGTCCAACTGCGTGCCACGAAAATCGCATAGACTTCAACGTTTCTCGAACGCAATGAAGGGATCGATTGCGTGGGAGGCACCTAAGGCAATTTTGAGTGGTAAGTTTTTGATGCACATTTTATGCGCAATCGATTTAATAATTGACATCACTATCAGGATTCGACTGGTATTCCCTTCCGAAAGGTTCCACAATAATCGACGTCGGCGGCGGGATAGGCAGCACCACAATGGTTCTCGCTCGCGCCCTCAACGATACTAGGCCTGATTCGGTCAAGAAGCAGGACGGCACTCTTAACGAGGGACTGCAACCTACCTCAACTGCGATTCCTCGCCACAAGTCGAAGCTTCCAAGCGATCCTTCACTCATCGTCAGTGATGAAGCACGAAACAATACTGCATCCCAGGACGACTTGAGCCTCCGCTTCGTTGTGCAGGATAGACCTGTAGTTACCGCCCTCGGGATTGAAGCATGGCGTTCCAAGTGTCCTGAGATGCTTGAGAGTGGCCAAGTCGTATTTGAAGGTGTGTATATGCGTTTTCGTAGGGTTGTCGAACTGATATTACCGTATTCGACACAGATCAGGACTTCTTTGAGCCACAGTTGCCTCTCGAACCTCATCATATAACTAGACATCCTTCGGTTTACCTTTTGCGTGTTGTCCTCCATGATTGGCCGGACGAGGCTGCAAGACGCATCTTGATCAACCTCCGAGTTGCATCAAACCCGGAGACACGGTTAGTCATAGCTGAGCATGTCCTCCCACTGGCGTGTATCGATGAAGACGTCCTTGATCATGCGAACATCGAGGCGTTGGAGGGAAGTAGCACGGAGCAATGGACGCTCAGCTCAGTACTTGCAAACGTTGAAGGTGCCGAGCGCACTCTTGTCGCCCCTCCCCTGTTATCCAACTTGGGGAAAGCAAGCGCGAATGCTTATTGGATGGATCTCATCGTAAGTGGCACGACAAGCTGTCTTTCGTAGACGCTTCTCACTATTTGTAGATGCATGTCACGCTCAACGGAAAAGAGCGTACCCTTCGCGAGTTCTGTGCGCTGGCTCTTTCCGCGGGTTGGCGTGTCACGCGGATGACCCGCCCTGAAGGCTTATTATTTGCATATCTTGTCTGCGAGCCAATCACGTTACCTGACGATGCTCAGGCAATCTATAACGCAGTCGTCCTGTCTTGCGAGCTTTCCACTGTGGTCACTGTCCCATCTGATGAACTCGTGCACCACTCTCATGTGGACCCATCTCGTCATAAGCGGCTGCCGGCACGGCCAGTGTCATTATTACCTGCCCCCATCCTTGAGCGTTCGTCATCACGCTGTGGCACACCAACCTTTGGATCTCGCATACTGTTGCCAAAAGATGAAGAGCTTCAAAGTCCAAGAACCCGAGGCGCTGGGACAGCTAGGAAGTGGTTCAAATCCAAAGGGCTAGGGGTGCGTGGCGTCATGATGCAGAAGACGGAGAAACAGAGGGAAGAACAAAGCTTGGCAAAAGGTGCCTCTGCGCCAGACAACAGTGATGTACAGAGCGCGGTCCCCGCTTCTTCGTCTCATATACGCGTATGGTGGAAGAAGACGCCGCCGAGCTCGACCACAAATAGCACCACCGCGGTTCACGAGTTAAATGGTGAAGTATCAGCACATCGCGCCACAGGGCGACGGCGGCGGGGCACTTTCAAATCGAGCGACAGCCCTTCCACGCCAAGTTCTCGCATGTCACCAGTTCACCAACATTGGCCGAGCACAGAGTCTGCTGCACCGCCAGTGTCGGAAGTCAGTCCACCTGCACCCCGGGGTCGTCGGCCGAGTGTCGCAAGTATCACCCGCAAATTGTCGTTCGCCACGTTTGGTCGCAGACCAAGTATCGCAGACATCACCGAGCCCTTACCCACGCCGCCACCCAGCACAACACTGACGGAACTTGCTCCTCCACCAACCTTGCGAGGTGATACCGGGCGGAGTCTCAAACATTTGCCTAGCTTGCCGACATTTGGACGCAGCGAGGTCGCCACGGGCACGGCAGCGGGGCGGCCAGCCATCATCCCCCGGCGCCCGAGTCTCAATTTTACGGGTCAGGTACCACCTCCAAAATCTGTCCCCAAGTCTGGCCCGCGTCGTCCTGACGTTGCAGATTCGCCCAAGTCGGGCATCCTCAAGTCGCGTACGAGTCCGCACACGAGCAAGCAGAGTTCTCCAGAGGCAGCAAGTACAGCAGAGTCGACGTCGATCCCTCGTCGTCAGCGCAGAGTGACGCTGTCCAACTCGCCTGGCGTGTCGCAGAGAATCCTGGCGCACAGTCCTGGTACTGGGAGTGTGAGCGTGCCGCCCGATCCTGTGCTCCCCGAAGTGAGGCGTGTTCCGAGCGTGCCCAAGTTGCCTCGCCGACTGAGCATTCCCATGTTGCGGCGCAAACACAGTCAGACTGTCGTTGGAGACGCGGGGAACGAGGGTTAGATGGGTTGCCAGCCAGTGGCAATGGTGACCGTCACGTCTTTGGGTTCGTCATGGTCGTTGGTCGGCGGGTGAAGCCGGTGAAGGGGGACGGGATGGTATCGGTTTGCTGTGATATCAGTTTGATCCGTACTATAGTTGTAATTGTAAGTTGTGGTAATAATCGTACCAACAAAAGTGCTTCAAGTGAGGGATAGTGGGAAGATCCTACATCAATTCGTATATATTTTGCATTAGCAGCAACACGAGACTACGAAGACCATGTTTTGACTTGTACAATAACGTGTACTCCTTTTCGGAGCTACTACGCACGCGGGAGGTAACGTTGGGCGCGTAGACGCCCATGACTTCCGCGGATTTGGTTCAGGATTCCAAGAAAATCATCGTTTGTCATATTCATCCTACTATTACAACGTTGCTTGAACCTACATGCGTCCTAGGAATATCTACAACTCCGATTTCGGATCATCATCGCCTTGTACAACATCAAACTCCAGTCACCCAATTCGGATCATACGATTCTGCGGTTAAGTGGTAAGCAGGGGCTTCTCACAGGAAACGCGTACCGAATGCACGGACGCAGAATCGTGATCGACATACATGGACTCTCTACATCAAGGGGCCTTCCTGAACTCGAGTACCGCAGTCTCAGCAAGGTCATACACCTTATCCAACCGTAATTCGGCTGCAGACCTGCAAAAAAAAAAAAGTAACGTCGTGAATAACGGTGGGACCAAACAGGAACGCAGGTTACGAATAAAAAAGGGAGGCTGGCCAACGACGCACCCCAACGTGATCAATTCGTCCAGCGTCCGCTCCTTTGCGTTATGTAGGAGCCACATGCCCATGTCATGATGATACACCGAGTTCCCAAAGTTGGGCAACAACGACTCCGGTACAACATTTAGCCCAAACGATGTTGCGTTGGAATCGCGGTTGCCAGTGGAATGGGTCAATACGATGCCGTCTGTTTGCAGCGCAGGAAATGAGTCGTGTCAGGGCGAATAGAACAGTCAGGATAGCAAGGACGTACGGATCAGTAATCGACTGTGAGGAGCCATAGCTTTGCTGACGTTCCTCAGGATGATCTCAGCCTCAGCGTCAGGCCAGTCGTGAATGATATTTCGGAGCTAAACGAACGTCAAAACCAAAAATCCGAACGATCCGAACGAAACAGAAGGAACAGACACGCACATAGTACACATCTCGACCATGGACAGGACTTTCTTCGAAGAAATTGAGCGGAATAAATTCAACCTGGTTGTTTTGCAGCGCCTCAGGTGCATCCTTAGCCCAGACCTGTGTTATGCAACAAAGTTAGCTCCCCGTGGTCGTTACAGGGACGTGAGGACGGCTGTCTTGCGATAGCAAGGATTTAAAAAATATGCTCACATCCTTTGCCTGAACCAAAATCTCGGGCAAGTCTTGATCAGTGAGTTTCAGGTGCGGGTACATTTTCGAGAGAGGCATAGAAGCCGCCCCAACACCGGCCCCGACATCGCAAACGGTTTTCACTTCATTCCATGGATAGTCTGAAATGATCATGTTAACGGCCAAAAGGAAAGGAAAGGAACTGTCCTCTTACAGTGCAAAACGGAGAGAGAACCCATGACATAGCAAAGCGCGATCATAGCACGGTGATATTTCTGTTCAAGCATATGTGACACTAATCCATAAGATGATGACTAAACCTCTCACCTCCCGTCTCTCAGCCTGAAGATGCCACAACGTCAGCAAGCAGATATCGCACCAAGAGCGATTGAAAATAATCAAGCGGGAGCGACTTACGTCCTGGTTCAGCAAATCAAAGAAACCACCGTCAAAACCCTTCTTTTTGAGTGCATAGATAAGGGGTGCCTTCTCCGGATGATAACTTGTCGCATACTCTGGTTCTGTCATCGTTTCGTACAATACAGTTGCACCTTGGGCAGCATCCTCCGCCAGCATTCTCAAGAGAGCGCCGCTGTCTGAACTCGAGAGTGTAACAAGCGAGATGCGGTTGTTGGCAAAGGTATTTGGCTCGACTGAAGCCAGATATAAGTTGCGAAACATGAGACATGAGTGCGCCACGAGGGGAAAGAAATGGTTACCTTCAGTGAAGCACCCTTTAGTAGCAAGGAATCGAAGCATGCGAGCAAGCTTTCCCTTCTCCAAATTGACCAGCTTGGCAAGTTCATCGACATGCAGACCATTCGGATATTCCTCTAGTGCATCCGCGATCTTTGCACCAACAGCGACACGAACGCATGCCCATTCAAGAGGTACTGCAAACTTTAATAATGGGAAGGACCACTCAGTCATTCTCTCCGCATTTTGTAATCGAGGACTCACGTTCGTGATGACAGTGTGCTGGGGTGGGGCCAATGATGCACATAGTTGCTGGCAGGCACCCTCAAGTAATCTCACAGCTTTCTTCAGCGCCATAGTATCGACTGTGGAATCCATGGGGTGATATGTCTTCGAGTGGATCGTAGGGACTTCGTTACCGCCCTTCTTGTACTCGGCGATCGCCTGGCGAGCTGACGTGTTGATTACCTCGAGGAGAGCTTCGAGCTGGGCCTCAGCTGACATCACCAATACTCAGGGGGAGGAAGTAGATGGGACGATAAAGTGATGGAACTCCGAACGTCCACCGCTCAGCGATCACCTTTTAACTTACTCAGGCCCCAATGGGCAGCTCTCCGCGTTCGTTCGGTTGCGTCCGTTCTGTTTCGTTAACACACCGAGGATTATGACATTTTTCATAATGTTTATTCCTGGACTGAAGCACGCTCCTTCCCAGCAGTCGTTTCGAGGGGGCCTCCCTGCCCTAGTACTTGGTAGTAGTCGATCACCTATGGATTCCACTGAACTGGGGCTATTAGATGTGCTGGAGGCTGTTGTCCGGTGGTCTGAGGGGACCACCTTGGAGGCTCTTTCCCCAAGTACGAATAAATATGACACTTGCTTAGGGCCCGGCCATCGGGAATTTTGAAGCGAGTTTTGGACCTCAGAAATGGATGTATGTAATGGCTATGGCGTTTCCTTATCAGCTCCGAGGAGTCGAGTTTCAGTTGTCTGTAAAGCTGTCAGCAGGCGGGAATAAAGAGATGTTGTCCGCTTCACTGATCGGCGCGCCCGTTTCTTCTTTGGGACCCTTACATAATTCCTTTTTCCGTCCACCGGTCCTCCAGTCACAGCCGAGGAATGGCCTACGAAAGTGTTTTAAACGGTACTTACGACCGGCTAGTTCATTTCAGCTGCTTTGCAGATTACATACTAGTAAGTAGTCGTGTCAGGAGGAGTGACACTCTACCTACTAAGCACTATGTAGTGCCGCCATATGTCAATCGTGACGCGCCTCTGGGGTATTGAATTTTGAGCCCGCTGTTACATAATGCGCCCGCTGTCTCGGGTCCAGGCACGGGTTTCCCCCAGAGTCCGATCGTATCTCGCCCATTTCACAGACCCCAGGTATCTCCCATGTATTTTGAATATGGTGGCCACTAGAGCGCGATCCCCGCTTCTTCTTCTCACGTACGTGTATGGTGGAAGAAGACGCTCCCGAGCTCCACCAGTAATAGCACCACCACGGTCCACGAGCTAAATGGTGAAGTATCAGAACATCGCGCCGCCAGGCGACGCCGGCGGGGTACTGTGAAATCGAGCGACAGCCCTTCCACGCCAAGTTCTCGCATGTCACCAGTTTATCAACACTGACCGAGCACAGAGTCTGCTACACTGCCAGTGTCGGAAGTCGGTCCACCTGCACCCCAGGGTCATCGGCCGAGTGTCGCAAGTATCACCCACAAATTGTCGTTCGGCACGTTTGAGGCCCTTACCACAACACTGACGGAACTTGCTCCTGCACCGACCTTGCGCGAGGTGACACCGGGCAGACTCTCAAGCATCATTTACCTAGCTTGCCGACATTTGGACGCAGCGAGATCACCACGGGCACGACAGCGGCGGGGCGGGCAGCCATACCCCGGCGCCCGAGTCTCAATTTCGCGGGTCAGAGACCAGCAAGTCCGCAATCCGTCCCCAAGTCTAGCCCGAGTCGTCCTGACGTCTAGTGTTCTGTAAATTTCAAATTGCCTGAAATTCACCTTGCTAATTTACACCACTGGATTCAGACCTCAAATTCACCAATGTAATATTGCGTAAATTAACGAGATCTTTGGTTTTTTTACGCTAATTAAGTAACAGCGAAATTGTCCCAAAATGACAGTAAATTTCACTGCTACCATGTTTCCCAGTCCGAGCTAGCTGGAGGGGCATTCGACACTGGAACGACCATGCCACCGGACGGTGTGTTTTCCTTCCCTGCTATGCCACTAGCGTCGCGCCGCTTCTGGGGAGCATCAGCATCACTGAGGATGTCACGGAGGAATGGTGAAGTAATGTCGATGTCGGAACGCCCAGTGTGAACATCATCCGTTCAGCCCCTGTAGCATGCGGGTCGACTTGACAGGGAGCGTCAAGCCATATGCCGTCCTCCAATGTGTCGGCGGGACTAGCATCGGAACCAACATAACACTGATGTTTTTACTGTCGAGCTTCTGCACAGATCATGAACTTTGCTTTCAGGTCGTAGCAACTGCAGGCATGGTAGATGGCCAACGAGAAGTTCCCGTTAACTCCGTAGGTTGCCAGTGCCTAGAAGCAGTGGGAAGCTAACGATCATAATTAGTGGCGACCACAGCGCTACTGGCAGTGATGATCGCCAGGCTTTTTGGTTCGTCATGGCCGTTCAACGTCGGGTGAGCGGGGCGCGGTAGTGTCGGTTTACTGAGATATCGCTTGGACTTGTACTATAAGTTGTAATTCATAATCTTTGGCTCGTGCTTACGGGGACAGTGGCGAGATGAAAGAACAGTCGATGATGAGTGAGACTACGATACGTCGACGACTGCGAGTGTGATGGACACGGAAATGGATGCACGTGCGAGGGGGAAAGTGGGCGGCAGCGCGAAGCGCTGTCCGGCTCCGGACAGTGCTAGGGCTATGACGAGCTGCTGACCCTAACACTAGTCGCCCGACGACGCATGCAGCGAGAGTCGCAAGCCCGTGGACTAGGAGGAAGAAGGCTGAGGGAGGCTTACCAGATATGTATATGTAGGTAGCTAGGATCTGGGCGTGATGGCGGAGGTATACGAGGAAGGCATCACAGCCCCGGCATCCTGTGACTTTGATGGGGATGATGACGGGACGTGGTCCGCGGCGTCATGTCAGGTGGGACGGTGATGGGACATAGTCCACGGCATCATGTCGGGTGGGGACGATGATGGGACGTGGTCCGCGGCACCATGTCGGGTGGGGTGGCACGGGTGTGATGGAGATCACGATTGCATGTGGTATAGAGAGGGAACATTGACCAATGGCGAGCAGACAAGGCTTGGTTTTCACTTTCTCGTCGTCATACGCTTTGACTTCGTTTGAGATGGAGCTGAGAAGGAGGTGGTTGATGACAGAGATGTCGTATCCTCTGCCAGCTTTGAGCTCACGGTGCCGATCGAGTCTGACGCGCGGGCCTCAGCTCAGACTGCTGTTTTCTTCGGAGAGGAGGTCGTGCTCGCGTTCGGCTTCTTTGGCGTCTCTGGCTTCGGCCTCGGGCCTCTGGGCGTTCCGTGCTATGACTCGAAGGTCCCTGTTGGCTTGCCATGCGGCAACAGATCTTCTCGATCGCTCGATCATCGTTCTCGTAGTATCCCATGCAGAGGCCCACGCGCACCATGTCGAACTCGTCCCCAGCATAGTTGGGGTCCAGGGATGTATTCCGAGAGGTTGGGGTCGGCCATGGTGAAACGAGTGGGAGCGAGTGAAACAGATGGGATTACGCTAAGGTAGGGGCTGACAAGGTAACGAGTGTGGGGGAAGTAGCGAAACGGCGGACAGAGCTCTGCTCTGGATGCTGCAGGCCACGAGCGGAGGATGTGGCACGAAAGAAAGACTCAATATGCGCCACATGCCTCACGCTCGGCCAAAGATCCTGTACAAACTCATATATACTTTGCACTGACAGCAACATGAGACTGCAGAGACCATGTTGCTCCTTTTTGGAGCTATGTACTACGCACGCAGGTAACGTTGGGCACGTCCATGCCTTCCGCAGATTTGGTTCAGAATTCCAAGAAAAGCATCGTTTCCGATATTCAGCCTACTCTTATAACCTTGCCTGAACCTACATGCGTCCTAGGAATATCTACAACGCCGATTTCGGATCATCATCATCCAGTACATCATCGAACTCCAGTCACCCAATTCGGATCATACGGTTCTGCGGTCAGGTGGTAAGCAGGGGCTTCTCACAGGAAACGCGGACTGAACGCACGAACGCAGAATCGTGATCGACATACATGGACTCTCTACATCAAGAGGCCGTCCTGAACTCAAGCACCGCAGTCTCGCCAATGTCATACACCTTATCCAACCGTAATTCGGCTATAGACCTGTAATAAAATAAAATAAAAAAGCAACGTCGTGAGCAACGCTGGCACCAAACAGGAAAACAGGTCATGAATAAAAAAGGGAGGCTGGCCATCGACGCACCCCAACGTTATCAATTCGTCCAGCGTCCGCTCCTTTGCGTTATGCATGATCCACATGGCCATGTCCTGATGATACCCCCTCCAGCTCCCAAAGTTGGGCAACAACGGCTTGGGTGCGATATTTAGCCCAGACGATGTTGCGTTGGAATCGCGGCTGCCCACGGAAGGGGTCAACACGGTGCCGTCTGTTTGCAGCGCAGGAAATGAGTTGTGTCAGGGAAAACAGAACAGTCAGTATAGAAATGACATACGGATCAGCAATCGACTGTGAGGAGCCATAGCTTTGCTGACGTTCCTCAGGATGATCTCAGCCTCAGCGTCAGGCCAGTCGTGAATGATATTACGAAGCTAAACGAACGTCAACCAAAAATCCGTCCGATCCGAACGAAACAGAAGGAACACGCACATAGTACACGTCTTGGCCTTGGACAGGACTTCCTTCGAAAAAGTTGAGCGGAACGAATTCAACCTGGTTTCTTTGCAGCACCTCAGGTGCATCCTTAGCCCAGACCTATGTTATACAACAAATTTAGCTCCCCGTGGTTGTTACATGGGCGTGAGGACGGCTGTCTTGCGATAGCAAGGATTTAAAAAATATGCTCACATCCTTTGCCTGAATCAAAATCTCGGGCAGGTCTTGATCAGTGAGTTTCAGGTGCGGGTACATTTTCGACAGAGGAATAGAAGCCGCCCCAACACCGGCCCCGACATCGCAAACAGTTTTCACTTCATTCCATGGATAGTCTGAAATGATCATGTTGACGGCCAAAAGGAAAGGAAAGGAACTATCCTCTTACGGTGCAAAACGGAGAGAAAACCCATGAAAATGTTACCTCCGATCATAGCACGGTGATATTTCTGCTCAAGCATATGTGAACCTCATTCATAACATAATGACTAAACCTCTGACCTCCCGTCTCTCAGCCTGAGTGCCACAACGTTAGCAAGCAGATACTAGTATCGCACCAAGAGCGATAGGAAATAATCAAGTGGGAACAACTTACGTCCTGGTTTAACAAATCAAAGTAATTACCCTGGTAACCTTTCTTTTTGAGTGCATAGATAAAGGGTGCCTTCTCCGGATGATAACTTGTCGCATACTCTGGTTCTGTCATCGTTTCGTACAATACAGCTGCACCTTGGGCGGTATCCTCCGCCAGCAATCTGAAGAGAGCGCCAGTGTTGGAACTCGAGAGTGTAACAAGCGAGATGCGGTTGTTGGCAAAGGTATTCGACTCGACTGAAGCCGGAAATAAGTTGCGAGACATGAGACATCATTTTGCCACGAGGGGAAAGAAATGGTTACCTTCAGTGAAGCACCCTTTAGTAGTAAGGAATCGAAGCATGCGAGCAAGCTTTCCCTTCTCCAAATTGACCAGCTTTGCAAGTTCATCGACATGCAGACCATTCGGATATTTCGCTAGTGCATCCGCGATCTTTGCACCAATAACGACACGAACGCATGCCCATTCAAGAGGCAGTGCAAACTTCAATGATGGGAAGGACCGCTCAGTCATTTTCCCCTCCTTTGTTAATCCACTACTTACGTTCATGACAGTGTGCTCGGGTGGGGCCAATAATGCACATAATTGCTGGCAGGCACCCTCAAGCACTCTCGCGGCTTTCTTCAACGCAATAGTATCGTTTGTGGAGTCTATGGGGTGATACGTCCTCGAGTGGATCGGAGGGACTTCGTTACCGCCCTTCTTGTACTCGGCGATCGCCTGGCGAGCTGACGTGTTGATTATCTCAAGGAGAGCTTCGATCTGGGCTTCAGCTGACATTGTCAGTACCCAGGGGGAGGAAGTAGATGGGACGCTACAGGTATGGAACTCCGAACGTCCGCTCAGCGATCACCTTTTAACTTACTAACTTACTCAGGGCCCATTAGGCAGCTCTCTGTTTTCGTTCAGTTGCGTCCGTTCTGTTTCGTTAACGCACCGAGGATTATGACATTTTTCATAATGTTTATTCCTGGACCCGAAGCACGCTCCTTCCCAGCACTGGTCGTTTGGAGGGGGCCTCCCTGCCCTAGTACTTGGTAGTAGTCGATCACTTATGGATTCCACTGAACTGGGGCCATTAGATGTACTGGAGGCTGTTGTCCGGTGGTCTGAGTGGATCACCTTGGAGGCATTTTTCCCAATTACGAATAAATGTGACACTTGCCTACGGCCCGGCCATCGGGAATTTTGAAGCGAGTTTTGGACCTCAGAAATGGATGTATGTAATGGATATGGCGTTTCCGTGTCAGCTCCGAGGAGTCGAGTTTCAGTTGTCTGTAAAGCTGTCAGCAGGCGGGAATAAAGAGATGTTGTCCGCTTTCAAACTGATGCGCGCCCGTTTCTTCTTTGGAAACACCCCTACATAATTCCTTTTTTCGCCCACTGGTCCTCCAATCACAACCCTCGAATGGCCTACGAAAGTGTTTTACTTAAACGGTACTTACGACCGGTTACTTCATTTCAGCTGCTTTGCAGATCACATAGTAAGTAGTTGTGTCAGGAGGAGTGCCGCCGCATCTACCTACTAAGTATATAGTACCGAGTCTAAATTATGTCCGGGGGTAATATGTCCAAAAAGTCTGGGAATTGAATTTTCCGGGCGTCCGGACACTCCAAACACTCCGAATCTGTCACGTGCAGCTGCGCCGTGTTGCAGCGGAGTCGTGCGGGGACTGAACCTTTGCCAGCAAGCCGAATTCCCTCCCGTCAGCCTCCCGTCAGCCTCCCGCCGCGTCTGCACCGCCTCCCGCCCTTCCCCAAGTATGGACCTGGGGCAGCGAAGCGCCCTGGTTAGAATACCAACTATATGCCGCCTCCTCGGGTCGCCTGTCAGCTGCCATCAACGCCGCCTGGCACTCTGATCATTCCGAGGAATGCACCACCCATCCTAACGGTATAAAAAGGCCAGTGTTGCCTGCTCGTCGCGCGCATCCTCACCTCTCTGCTATCTCCCTTCCTCGTCGCAATGTACGTCCATATACACTTATTCTTGAGGTATGATGCTATGCTTGTTCTCGCCGTATGATGACTGACTTTGTCCTTGTACGACATACTAGTCCGAATCCCCTGACTGATACCCTTCATCTTCATGTTAGTCTTGTCGCGATTGTTCCTGTCTTTGGCTCCATGCCTTTTATCCCACCTCCATACTCGCCGACTCACAAGTGTCCTTGTGGTGTTGAAGTACTGCTATGGTTTGTAAAGGCGACCAACGTTCGCCATGCAGGACGGCCCTATTATTTGGTATCGTTCATCAGATTGATTCGACTTGATGCACACTAAATTATTTTTACAGTGCAATCACTGCAACGCTTGGTTCCGTTGGGGTGATGGCTTGGGAAGCTCGCCACGGACTACTCCAACAACATCGCCTACGATTGACCAGGGTGAGTACAACTATGTCCAATTTCTGTGCTATCTGAACGCTTATCGCGTACAGGTCCTTCTCAGCCTGGAGCGGCCTCACAGTTGACGGATCCCTCAGCAGACATACAGTGTCGCTATGCAAGGTGTGCTGTCAAATGGGTGGGCCGTAACTGCCAACGTCGCATGTGTCGCAAGCACTGCCGTGCCACGGGCGGTGTCTGGCCAATGGTCATTCAGCTGATGGGCATCAACCGTCATCGTCGTTTCGTCCTGTTTCGTCCAGCGGATCGGACGCACGCCCTGTTCCTTCAACGTCACGGATCGATCCTCTCTTGCCCCCACCTGAACAGCCTCAACTACCACCGTGCTTTCGTCCTGCCTCCTCTGTCGACTTGTGTGGGTTCTCTGCGCCTTCGCCATCACAGATTGACCTTCCCCCACCCTTGTCACATG